>PVKN010029393.1:0-13007 GCA_004027915.1 Capromys pilorides
CTTGATATAAATCGCAAAATATTTTGCTGAATACATCCAACCTAAATCACAACTAATCGCTGATAGTAAATGATCATTTCTAGCCATTCTTCTAAATGTTGCAATTTCCTCTTAATTTAATATGCTGGTAAAGACAATCAGTAATGGCTGAACCACTTTCTAGAAAGTGACACTATTTGCAATTACACTCAGCAAGATACAGTCTAGATAGATAGATAGATAGATAGATAGATAGATAGATAGATAGATAGATAGATAGAGTATATATATATTGGTACAGGGTCTCACTACACAGATCAGACTCATAGTGATCCTTCTGTTTGCAGCCTCCCAAGCACTGGGATTACAGGTGTGCACTACCACGACCAGTCTCAATCACCATCTCGGCACACCCTGGGGATAAGGTCAGCACAGAAAATATTTTAGAAAAATATTATCTACTCCTGGGAAAGAAAATGAAGGTTACCATCATGTGGCTGCAAGTGCTCAGGTTTTTCACAGCAACCTTAGTGACACACAAAGGCTACACAGTGACAAGCAACGATAACATGCTATTTTGGCAAAAAAGCAATGTGGTGGCTGCTGGAGCCATGCTGCAGGGAGCACACCTAGATAAAGACAATTCCTATGCCACGCTGAATAATTCTATCGTCCACTTTTACCAAGATGGAGCATTTGAGTCGTGGCTTTTACTTTGTTTCATTTTCTATTACAATTATTTGACATAGTTCATTACATTCAATTCTCTACAAACCGTATAAACTGATTGGGTAAGTGTGCAGGTGAGAATCAATAAAAAGAGTCAATTAGTAAAATATATAGTTAATCTAAGGACCCAAATATATCCAATCCTTCATCCACTCTTTCTGAATGTGAGATCAGGTTTTGTTTGTTTTGCTGTTTAACTCTTACAGAGCACTGGAAGATTGGGACACTACTCAATGAGATGTGGAGTGGAAAATTAGCATTCTTTAGGAAAGATATCAAAGACATGATTCATTCACATACTGCATGGCTGAACAATCACGAGTTGACTGTAAGTGACTATCTACTAAATTAAAATGCATATCATGCTCACAGTACACATCACTTGGAGCCAAAAGAAAAACAAACAGGACTCGCTGTTGTAAGAACTGCAGCACAAGACTTAAAATGCATTGCATTCCCTCATGCCATGCAGCTCCCAAACCTTACCTAAGGAAGACACCACCAGAGAACTTACTAAGCAAAGTAAATCAGGAAGGCTGCCTCCTGTGGAATTGAATATATATTCTGAAATGCTCTGGAAAAATAGACTCACTACAAAAAGAAGACATTTCTCAGGTAAGAAATACCCAAAACATTTAGAATGTAATCAAAGGGTTGACTAAGAAAATTGCCAAAAGAATTGTTTTGACTTTGAATATACAGTGTTAATTTTTAAAATCTTCACCTGGCCTAATATTTATAAACTGTTCTATTTATGAAAGTATCTTCCTATTCAGGGTCAACTAGCATTTATTTGGCACTTCCCCAGTGCTAGAGGCTGTCACCTAATATTTATTTATCACACTCGAAAATATCAAGTCATGGATGCTACAAGGTCCTTTCACATAATTTTGACAATACACACAACTTATTTTAAATATAACAGCCATCAATAAGTAGAGACAAAACATACAGCTTCTCATATGTTGACATGTATTAGAATAGATAGGTCATAAGATACTGGCTATGAGTCAGGAACACTGCAATGACCCATGGAGCTGTTCTGTTAGTTCTCACTGGGCAGATATCACTGGCTAATCACAGCTCTTTTCCTTACAAACATGCTCCCTCCTCTCAAGGCAAGGAGATAACTGCTACCTCCCTTAGGAAGTCTCAGCCAATACTAGGGTGGCGTAAGTGCTTCCATCCCAGCTCTAGCTTGGAGTTGATGTTCAGTTAATCTGCATTCTGTCTTTTGATGATCTCTGAGCACAATCTCTGTTATAAATAAATCAAGTAGCCTCGTAAAGGTAGTAATGCCAAAATAATACATGGATTAAAAACTTTCATTCTTTGTATGTTCTGGACTCTCTTCCAGAGTAAGACTGGTTTTCCAAGCTATTTCCCCCTTAAATTTGATATTTACATACATTGTCACCCTCACTTCTCAGCTTCCAGAAGGGATGAATATAAAACCAGGATCCTTCATTTCCTGCAGCGTCCAGAGACACCCGCATGGCATTCTTCTCCAGTAGTGCTGGCAATCTCTTGTTGACAGTCAGGTATTTGTTGCTTTTTATATGTAGTAGCTACAGAGAAAAGACATGCATTATGCGTTACTACCTTGATTGCTCGGTCTTCTCTGTTAATTTTTTTTTTTTTTCAAGCTGACTCTGCTTGGGTTGCTCTTCTTCTCCACTTAATTCTCCTCCATAATGAAATACGCATGTGAGGAAACAAACCAGAGTACAGAGGAGTGCTTTTTTTTTTATCTATTGATGAATAATGGGATAACATCAGGCTTTCCAAAGTAGACCTGAAATTCCCCCAAATCACATTCTTCCTCACTGCTTACAAAAACAATAAAGGAAAACCTAGAACCTGCAATCTTGGATCATCCATCCTGCTTGGCACCCTTCACCATCCTCCCCGGTGACGGCCGTTTTTTCCTCTGGGAGGAGGCAGCTCTGTCTCCTAACTTGGCTCTGTGCTTTCCTCAAGAGGAAGCTGGCCCTACCTGACCCTACCTCTTCTGAGATGAGCGCAGGAACACTGTTCTCAGATTTTTATTTTTTATTCGATGGACAAAATCTTCCTAAAATATATTCCTACTGAATAAAAAATCAAAACAAAATACAGCAAGCCTCTCATTGACTGCTAAAATCATTTCAAAAAGAATGGTCACTGAGTATCTAGCTGTGAAAAAGGAAGGTGTCTCAAAATTAAAAGCCAAGTTCTTTAATTGCAAATAATAATAACAACAACAACAACAATTAGCTTTTTGAAAATATTAATAATAATAATTAGCTTTTTTGAAAAACCCACAGGCATATCTTGGGTTCTCATTTGACCAGAAACTCTAGTGAGCTGACTCCACCCCTCTGGTTCTACCATGTTACAACCCATGGCTTGGCCCCTACCTGGGTAAGCCAACACTGGCACTTAAGTACTTAACAAGAAACACAAGCTCTACTTGATGGACTTAAGGATCAAAATTCTGTTTCTGGAGGATTGCCCAAATGGCACACAGCCTTCCCAAGCCAAAGATATCATACTCTCTATCATTAGATTAAGTCTACATTCTGGAAGCACCAAACCTAGGCTCTTCATCTTGTCCCAGAAGAGAACTGCTTGCCTTGTAGTCTGGCATGTTGCCACTGGTCAACAGCAAAATCCCAAGGATATTATTTTTGAAAACAGCTGCATGAAGTACCTCATTGTGGTACTTAATTTCAGGGAAGTTGTTAAGACTATTGTTTACTATATTAAACAGTGTCCTCTTTATAACTATTCTTGGGAGAAACACTTCCCTGGTCTTACTGCTAGGAATAGTAGAGCTTCTAGACCTCATATATGGTTATGCCATGGGCCTCCTACCAGGGCTGTAACATACTGTACTTTTCTATGGCTAAGACAAGAAGAAGGCTTCAGGCCAAAGTTTTCAGACTTTACAACATGGTTTTTATGAACACACCTCCTCCCTAAGTTCAGCTTATTCATTCAGTCATTCTTTTTCCCTCTGACCCAATAGCCTTAATTATTTGTAGTTTATCGTGCTTTGTGGTGTGTATTTTGGAAAATATTCTACATTTTTGGAACAAGGTGGGGCATGTATAAACAGATAACCAAGTAAAAAAGATAAACAGATCTAAAGGAAGCCTAGGCAAGGAATGCAGCTGCGATAGACCCATGTGCCTACAAACTGAAATAGGAGACCTTCTAGCAACAATCCAGAGATGACCTCCGCAGGGCAATTTGAAAACCTTCCACTCCCTATAAAATGAAAAGATAAAAGTTCCCCACATCGAACATTAGCTTCATTAATCAAAAGGACTATTTCTTACAGGCCCTTGTAAATTATCTCCCCAGTGTTTTCCTTTTGAGGTAGTAAATTATGCAAACATCTAGATACATTATTTCCTTAAGTTTATGCATCAGACTTAATAGTTGTTTTCAGGGCTGGGGATGGGAACCAGGCATCACACACCCTAGCCAAGTGCTCCACCATGAACTGCTCTAGACCTTTTAGTCCTAGCTTGCTCTTTAACATACAGCTAAGTACGAGAGCATCTACTATTCAAAATATCTGTAAGTTCTACTGAAGAACCAATTTTTTTAATATATTTGGTTTTCGTGGTGGTGCGTGCCTGTAATCCCAGCACTAGGGAGGCTGAGGCAGGAGGATCAGTGTGAGTTCAAGACCAGCCTGGGCTACAAAAGTGAGCTCAAGGCTAGCCTGAACTGCATAGTGAGACCCTGTGAAAAAGAAAAAAAATATATGTGGTTTTTACAGGTCTCACTTCCTGTTTTCAGCCTCCCCAGCACTGGGATTACAGGTGTGTGCCACCAAGCCCGGACTCTGTGGCTGGCTCAGCCTGCCCTGGGGGTGGGGCTGGAGCAGCATGTGGTGCCAGGGATGGAACCACAGTCCCTGCACTTGGCTAAGCTTGCCTAAGCAGGTCTTTTAGTCTGATGAGCTACCTCACCATCCCCCAAGAACCAATCATATCTCAACATTTTCATGAGTTTGCCATCCTAACACAAATAGACAGTTTGGAAAATTACCCACAAAAGAGCCACCCCTTTGAAGAGAAAATAAATAGAGACTTACTTGTATAACGTTACTGTATTTCACAATTTCTCCCAACAGCTTCTTATTCTCTGATTCATTTTGTTTTTGTTCCAGCTCTGCAGCATGCTTTGAGTACCAAATATGCAGTGTGGAAACATAATAAACAGAATATAATAAGTGACAAAGAAATAAATAGTTTCAGTAATAAGTATAGAAGCACAAAGAAAATGAAACAGTTGCTTTATTCTTGGAAGCTTGGGGAGAGAGGTGGAAAGGGGATAATAATTAAATTAATGATCATAACACAGCGGGAAAATTACTCAATTTATGCTGAAATGCGGCCAAAACTATCTTGAGGCACTTTTATATTAATAATTCCAGAAAAGTGCCAAGTTTTTAGATTTACAAGATTACCTTAAGAAGGGATGTTACTAGACACACCAACCCAGATGGCAGGTGAATTGCAGAAGATGAAAAGATGCTTTTAATTCTGAAAATAACAGGAGTTTTAATAATACGAAATTCAGGCCTATTCAATTTATACTCCACCAAACCAGAAATTATAATCATTCAAATATTTCTCCCTGACTCTTTCAGATTGGAAAAAAATTAAGCACTAGGTTAGGTAAAAATACCACTGGATTTAATTTTCCCACAGAAATTCTCAACTGGTTTTCAGTCTGGCACACCCAAAAAAAAAAAAAAAAATAGTAGCAGTAGGAATGTGCTACCTACACTCCAAGAAATAAGATAGCCACACCCTAAAACTTAAAACTCTCTACTTTCAATGTATTCTTCTATCCACCAGAAAGCTCTGCACTGTGTGAGATTACAGAATGACAAAGTTGGGAGTAATGAGAACATCTTTTTGTTATTGCTGCTCCTGGTCCAGTTTAAACAAGACCAAGGCAGCCTGGTGCATACCTGGAGCTTCTTCAGCAAGGCGGCCTCTGTGTGGTTTCCTTGTTTGGCTTGCTTCGCTTTCCAATATTGCTTCTGGGCAGAATAACGACTCATAGGACACACCTTGAAAAGGCAGTCTAGGACAAACCAACCAACAAAGACACTGTAACTAGGCTACTAGCATTTCTTAGCTATCCTGACAGCATAATATTGGAATCTTGGGATTTATTAAGTATAAAGAACAATAGGGGCCGGGGAGATAGCTCTGTAGCACAAGTGCCTGCCTGGCAAGTGCAAGGTTGTGAGTTTGAACCCCAGTTCCACAAAAACAAAAAGAAGTATAAAAAACATCAAAGGTCAGATAGATCATCCTCTCACCAACCCTTAAATTCCCTCTGTAACATCCTTTTCAAATAGTGATAAAAATTATCACTAAAATAATCCTTTGTTCATTGGTTATTTGGAAGAATACTTTGGCCAATGTTTTTGGTAAAGAAAGAAAATTAATGCAATGCTATAAAGCATTTCTTAATGATAAGGGAGGATTTGGACTTAGAAAATAAATGCAATAGAAGCCTCATTTGGCTTTGTCCAATTAAAACTTTTTATGCATGTATCTTTGATAACCACAGTGATGCAGGAAATAGAAACAATCACATCTGATCATTATACTCATCCATTCCTCAAGTTTACAAGTACTGGGGGTGAACACAGCATGGGAATTTGGGAAAGGGGGTGTCATAATGGAAAAAGAAAGCAACCAGTGCAATGACCACAGTTACTCCTGACTGTACTCATAAATATCAAACTAGCAAATAACCATAGTGAACTCTGCTAATCAAAAAGTAAAATAAATGCTGTTATTGTATTGTTGTTGTTGTTGTTGTTGTTGTTGTTGTTGTTTAGTGAGGAAGAATGAAGACCTTCACTCTCGTACATGAATGATTCTATATACTTCTGGAATGGATTTCAACCTAGAATAAAGATTAATTTTCAAATATCTATAATAAAGACAGTGATATAAAAAAATCCAGGTATTATTTTTACTTTTTCTCACAAAAGCATGTAAGTCCATATAATGCATAGTTTGTTCTGATTAATGTGTTCATATTTAAAAGTATTTAAAATCACTCTCATTTTTCAAGGAGGTTATCACGAAAAGAAAATTCTCTCAACTCAAACATTCATGCCACCACATTATTGACTATTATAATAGCATGAGTGTTTGAGAAATACAACTGCAAAATACTTAAAGAATTTAGAAAAAAGGAAAAAAGAATGATCTTTTTCTGTACTTATAATGATAAACGCAAATTCTATTGCTCAGCTCTCGCTTCACATACACACAAAGCTGTAGAAAACTAAGCCTTTATACCTATCTTAAAAACTCCAACACAGACAAGTAAAGATTTTATAGGTAGCAGAAAACAGACATTGTCAACTGCTAAAAGACTCAGACGCCATCAAAATTACAAAATGACATAGAAATTACCACCAAGCAACACAGGCATATGCAAGCCAAAAACACCAAAAAGATTTTTTTCCTTTGCAGTGTATCTCAGAGGCCCTATCACTTATTTACTGTTTATTAGCAAATATAACAAATTATACAGGGCTGGCAAGATAGCTCAGAGGATTAAGCACTGGCTTAGGCAACTTTGATTCCTGGCACCAAATGCCACGCTAGCCCTGCCCCCAGGCATGATGCCAGTCACCGAGACTGGGCATGGTGGTGCACACCTGTAATCCCAGCACTGGGGAGGCTAACAACAGGAGGATCACTATGAGTCCCAACTGTGTAGTGAGACGCTATACCAAATACACTAAAAAATATATATATTTTTTTTTTTTGAAGCCAAAATACAAAGACTGTTCACAGATATTGCATAAAGAATGCTTCTGATTTAATGTAAGATTATTTTGACTATTCTGTATCAGGCAAATGACAAAACTCCACATTGTTTTCTTGTGGCAAAAATACAAATCCATGTTCAAGCACAGCCAAACTCTGGCACCTGCATGTAAAGAAACTTATTCCTACATGAACAGAAAAAGAGAAAATTTATGTTCTCCATTACTATAGATTCCTGATGCAGCTCATTAAAAAGGGTCTTTTGAGAGAGAAGATATTTTCTATTGCTTCCAAAGCACTCCAGTAGCACTGCTAACTCAAGGTATAGTTGAGTAGCTGGGTAACCCAACTGTGTTATAACCACTCACTTCTGATCATGTGGCTGGGGCCATTGTGGAGCCAAACACTGGCCAGCCTATGGCCCAAGTTTACCATAATCATCATGAGGGGCATCTTGCCCTACACTCCCAAGCTTTGGACTCAAACCTCATCCCCAGAAAACTCAATCTACTTCAAGCTTCATAGTAGAACTCTGGAAAAGGAGCTATAGTCCTAAAGATGAAGGTAGCCAAGTTTACCAGGAAGGGCGGCCAGAAAAGTCAAGGGAGAAGAAAAGAAAAGACAGAGCCAATTTTTAAAGAACCAACAATAATTCAGCATATGACTAAGGGAGCCCAAGTACAGAGAAGAGCACTCCAAAGAAAGCCAACAATAACACAAAGGCAGAGAAGGATGTTGGGAACCAATGACTCTGCAAGGAAACTAGTACCCGGGCTTTGAAACGAAAATGGAGCGGTAGGATAAGGTCAGGACCTGAAGCCTTATGTTCCAGCATGAACTCCAACCCACAGAAAGTGTTGAGCTCTTCAAGAGTTGTCAGCCCTCACAGCATATGAAAGATGGCAGGAGTTCAGGGCAAGAAAACCAACCCAAAAGCTCACTGTCAGCGTGAGGAGAGCCACTGGGCATCTGAGTTGGGGCTGAAGAGCAGCTTTAAGGAAGCCAGAGATTAAGAAGAAAGCCAGGGAGATAGCTAGTCGGCATAAGTGCCTCCCTGCAAGTGTAAGGTCCTGAGTTCAATCCCTGGCAACAAAAGGAAGGAAAAAAAAAAAGAAAGAAAGAAAAGAAAAGAAACAGAAAAAGAAGAAAAATAGCTGACCCAACAAGCTTTAATAACCTAGTAGATGTGAGACTTGGAAAACGTAAGGGCAGGGAAAGTAGGTTGACCAGATGACCAAGCTTCCTGCCAGTAGGCCTAAGCTATAAAGTCTTGGTTTACAAATGCCCGCTCAGCAACCTTCCACAGCTGATAACTCAGTTCATATTATAGTAAATAACCAACCTGCTACTGTGTGGGAATTAAAACTGCAGAACTGTTTGGATGACAGGAAGGAATGTTAGGCAAGTATGGGCTTTGGGGGGGGGGGGGAGGGTAATATATGTGTGTTTAATTTTCTATTTCCACTTCATTTAGAACACATTTTTCAAAAATCCACTCATTTCCAGCTGGTCACGTATTTGGTCTGATTCTAAATTTAGTGCATAATAAAAATGTTAATAATGCCTGCCACTCCTAACTCACAGAGCTGCTGAGATGCACAAAAAGACAATCTCTGTGAAAGTTCCCTGTGAACTTTGAAGCCCTTTTATAAATATGAAACATTACTATTAATATTGCTTCATTCTTGCAGCAATAAATTCACTAAGACAAAGATATGACTAACCCCTCCTAGTGCCCTCAGCAAGGAGCAACAAAAGGTGAGGTGCTAGAATTAAACCTGAGCCCACACAAAAGGGGGGCCATTAAGGGCAAGGTGCCTCCCCCTTAGTAGAAGATGCCACAGTGGGTTTTGTGTAAAATTCTAGAACTTTCTGAAACTGGTGGTGAGCAGACTAACCACTCCATTCAAAACATGTCTGAGCTCTACGGTGCCATCCCTGGGCTCAGTATGGGTGCAGCCTACAACAGCCCTGCCTTCTGCCTGCCTGAGGGCACTCACCTACTTCTGAGCTGCCAGCCGTCCTCCACCCCCCACACCCTGCTCTCCAAGACGCCCTGGTCTGCTCATTCTCTAAAATTAAGAATGTGATTATGCCTTTTCTTTTTGTTAAGGAAATCTCCAGTTAGAAATCACCTCAGAGTCGCTTTTTAATTGGGTAGCAAACTTTTCAGCATTTTAAGACACAAGGAATTTTTGAAAAGAGAAAGAAAAGTCTGTCTCAAAGGACAAGCACCAACAGCACAAAGAGAAAGAAGTAATCTGAGTTTCAGTTTCAGGCCTGAGGTCAACAATTTTGCAGAAATACAGAAATTCAGGAATGGTTAGCAATAATAGCAATGGAAAGAAAGCCACGTTCAGTCCAGTCACATTATAAGAACAATGGCTTCAAATCATAAATTTTTGAACAGTCATGGAAGAAAGTTAAGCACCCAGAGGTATTCACTGTAGCCTGGTTTCAAATTCAAATGAAAGAAAGCAAAACAAAAGTCCCTCACACAGTGTAACCCATGGAAGCCTTATCATGTATCACTGGATCAAAGACTAACTGCTCCACTTGATTCCCTGAAAATCTGGCAAGAGACCCATCTCCACCTTCCCTTTCAAGAGCCATCTAAGGAACTTCAAAATGTATTGCTCACATCTTTGTGTCTGAGGCAGCTCTGCCCCTCCCCCACACCTGATTTAGGTGCTAAATACAAAGCTATTGTATAGGAAGCTCCAGTTACAAGCTTTCCTTTAGTAAAGGTGGATAGCAAGCCTGCTTTTTCATCTCTCCCCCCTCCTACAGACACAAAGGAGGCAAAGCATACCAGGCCCTCAGCAAGCACCTGTCACAAGGTGGACACTCAACAAATGGCTCTTTCATGGTCATCTGTAAAATTGCCCATACTGATAACAGGCAACATGGCTGCCAAGGACTTTTATTACTTTCACGTGGAGGAAGGTGTGTTGGGGGGGGGGGGGAGAGAGAGAGAGAGAGAGAGACTCTAGGACTTTTTTCTCTTTCTAACCTATGAGGATGCAGCAGAGTTCCATGGCAACAATGCACTCTGTAACAAAGAGCAAGCTAGGACCTGCCCAGTGGTCAGTGGAGAGTGGGAAGAAAACCCTCCCTAGGGTAGGAGTCAGGCCGACAAGGCCACTGCACAGCAGCAATTAGAGTCCAGGGTTGATCACAGCAGTCGTGCATTCATCAGCCAAAACTACTAATTGCAGCTCTGTTTTTATTTTTGATTTGCTATAGGAAATACAAGATGAAATACAGTGTTTGTATAACACTCTTTCTGTGTACAAGTCTTGAAAACTATTGTGCTTTCCCTTCGCTTGAGTGTGGAAATTGCAAGGCAAACATCTACCTCGTTGACCTTGCCTGCAAGAGAGAATCTAAGGAAGAAAATGTACTTCAGAATGCTACCAAGGCCGTGGAAAAATTTATTGCACGTGTTAGCAAACATTAAAATTAATCACAACGTATGAGTTGGCAAACATGAAGATTGCAATGTAACTTCCTCTGGCTGAACGTCAGATATTTTACATCTGGAGAGGAAGTTAAATGGCCTTTTGTAGTTACAGGCTTACAGAGAATACTAAAATGTTAGAATTTGAAGAGGACTCCGATAAAATCCAACCTTTCCCTTATTTGAGATAAAGAAGGAAAAAAAAAAACTCCAAGTGATTTGCCTGGCCTTCTCTGAATGTCATCTCTAGATGAGAATTAATTATACATATAAACAATTTCAACTACATATAGGAGGCGTGAATGCCCTGACAAGTGAGAGTGTGTGTGTGTTAGTTGGCTTTCTGGGACTGTGATAAAACATCTGGGATGATCTATGTAATTAGGAGAAAGGTTAACCTGGGCTCCTGGTTCCACAGGATTCGATGCATGGTCACTTGACCCTGTGGTAGTGTGGTGATAGAGTACATCACAGTGCAGGAAACTGACCACCTCCAAGAGAAGCAAAAGACAAGAAGACCGGAGAATGACAGGAAGGACTGAGAGTGTCTGTACCCCTTTTGAGGGTACAACTCCAAAAGGCCCTGCCTCCTGATGGCTCTACCACCTCCCAAGATAGTTGTATAACAGACCTCAGCAAGCGTTCACCAAGTGGGACTCTGGAGGACACTCAAGATCCAACCAATGGTAACTGACTTTTGATATAAAACATTAATACCACATTTGATTACTGCAACACAGCTCATTACTATAAACACTTTATAGACTATAAACATACTTCATAATGACAACCAAGTCACTTCTGCTCCACAATACACCTGAGAGATAGAGTTTTTAATCTGCACTGCACAGAGGAAATAGGAGACTTTTCTTAAGTCCACCAAGTTGATAAGGAAATGAGCTGGATTTGAACCTAGAGCCTCTTGACCCAATTTGATGAGCTTCTTTTCTTCAAAGGCATCATTAGGGTGCAGGTTTCTTATATTGAAGCAATATCTGTCTCAGGCTAAACACTATTCATAACCCTACACATAGACCCAAGGCCACTAAGAATAAACTTGATGCAGCCTCTACCCAGCAGCTCTGAGTGGCCCCTTCTGCATCTTCTAACCTCTCTGCCTCAACTTTCCTTTGATTATCACAACAGGATTGCTTCACAAAGCACTATTTTTAACACCAAAAGTCATCAATACCTCCTTGCCACAATAAAGTAACTGGTCAACTCAAGGTTTAATACTCAAGGCACTGTTAACACTTATGAATATATGTGATAAGTATAGATGGTGGAAAATACATAGGCCAGACCTTAAGAAATGTCATGGTTCTCACCCTACAACACAGCACAGCTTCTAGAGAGACATTATGAAGATAAGCTACATATATGCACCAGAATAAATGGCTTTTATGGGGAATTTGCTACATGTGTACATACAATTAAATTGATGAAAAAACATCAATCGAAATCTGACAAATTCTTAAACTCAAGAAGAATAATTAGGGGCTGGGGAGATAGCTCCGTTGCACAAGTGCCTGCCTGGCAAATGCAAGGTTGTGAGTTCAAACCCCGGTTCCACAAAAACAAAAAAAAAAAAGAAGAAGAAGAAGAAGAATTACCCCAATTTCAGCATTCATGAATTAACACTGAAGAACAATTAAACAGTCTTTGGTTTCTATTGGAGCAGTGAAGACAAATCAACTTTGAATTTATTCAGGATAATTTACATTTTTATCAAGGTTTTAATTTCAGCATTAAGGAAACCATTATAGTAGACATGGCTGCAATTTGTTTTATAAAAATCATAATCATACTTTTTCAATTATATTCTCATTCTCAATATGCTATATTAAAATTGATAATCAAAAAGTATAATGAGCAAACTGATTCAGAGATAATGCAAGTTCTTAAATCTCATTACAAAATGCCAAGAGAAAGTGAATTTATACATACAAACACACATATATAATGTGTGGTGTGTATATATATATATATATATATATATATATATATATAATATATCTATGTAGAAGTGTGTG
>PVKN010029394.1:0-13005 GCA_004027915.1 Capromys pilorides
GGGCCCACATCAGAGTGACTGAGCACAAAGAGACTTTTTAAAGTGCTGTTACTCTCTGCTCCGGTGAGTTGGTTGTTCTGCCGCCATGAACTGGATGCCCTCTGCCCTGTTCCACTCAGCCTTGGGCCAGCCGAATATGGAATGAAACCTCCAGCAACTGTGAGCTAAGTAAACCTTTCCTTCCTTCATTTTGAGTGTCGGGTATTTGTCCCAGCAACGAGTAAAAGTAACTAAGACAGTGTGTTATTTGCATATGGACCTACATGCCCTGATTAAACATACTGCTCTTTTCTCTTGCACTCACCCCTCCCATTCTGTAATAGTCACTATCTTACCTCAACTTGAAATGTTTTAGCCTCCACATCTGAGCAAGAACATGAGCTGCTGTCCTCCTGAGTCTGGCCTACTCCACTTAAAATAGTGTCCTCCAGTTATAGTTGTTTTACAACAAATGGCAAGATTTCATTTCTTATGGCAGAATAAGAAATGTGCATACCACATATTTTGTATCCATCTGTCAGTCAACACCTTGGTTGATTTCCTATCTTGGGTGTGTGGAAAGTGTTGTGACAAATACATACATGCAGGTGTCTCTCTGGTGTGTTATTTCATTTCCTGTTATCTTAGGAAGATCAAAGGCTCTCTGCCTAGTCCTCTGTTATGGGAGCTCTAGATAGTTTAGCTAATGTTTTAATTTCTTCCAAATACCATTGCCGACAGAGTTCTAGGAAGAGTGGGAAGTACTAAGAGTCCATCTCCCGTACACATTTTGCTCTGACAAACTCTTTAGCTGTAAAGACACAAATTGACTGAAAAGTGAACAGAGGAGAAAAGATATACAATGGCCATGTAACCAAAGTTGGTTATAATGATATGACAATAAAGACTTTCAATTAAAATAAAACAAGGACAGCTGACAAAGAAGGACAATATACACTTAAAAGATTCAATACAGCAAGAAGATATAGCAATTATGAATATATCTACACTGACAAGTAAATGTGATATGAAGAAAAACTGACAATTGAAAGGATAAAGGAACACTTCTACAAGAACAGCTTGACTTCAAAGCCTCACTATCAATCATAAGTTGAGCATATAGAAAATAAGTAAGAAAACAGAGGTGTTAACATAGTAAGTTAACTAGATTTATCAGATATACACAGAACACTTCACTTGAATATAACACGTAGCCATTGTGGAAAACAGCAGCTCAAAAAATTTAAAAAACAAAAAAATTGTACAAACCAGCCATTCTAATACTGGGTGTGTTTTTAAAAGAACGAAAAGAAGACTCTCAAATATTTGTATGCTCGTGTTCATAGCAGCATTATTTACAATACCAAAAACATGGAAGCATCCCAAGTGTTCATCAGTGGATAAATGCATACACAAAATATGGCTTATACCCAGCCTTAAGTAGAAAGGCATCAGACATAGGCTACAACACGGGTGCCTTTGAGGCTATTACGCTGAGTATTATGGTTTGCATCTAGTTGTCGGCTCAAAGCCCCATGTAAATCATGGGGCTGTTAAGCAAGCCACTCAAGGGGCGGGGCCAAAGGACCAGGGTGGGGCTTGAGGGGGCGTGGCCAAGAGAGGCGCCAACCGAACAGTTAAACTGACAGCATGCGCTGTCCTGTCTGCCTCCTCACTTCCACCCCACAGTCACTCTTGGAGGTATGGAGGGAATCATCCTGGACATAGTGGCATAGTCTGGAGGTCTTACTGTGTAATTCAGGCTGCTTTACGAAACCTCCAGTGAGCTAAATAAACCTTTCCTCCCCTAAGATTGTGTGTCGGGTATTTGTCCCAGCAATGAGAGAACAGTAACTAAGACAGAATTTCATGGCACACTACCTCATCTGACTCTGGGACTGGTTTATCTTGGGTTATATCTATTCCTTGTATTATATCTGTTCCTCTAGTAAAACCTTGACTAAAACACTGATAGAAATAAGCTAGTCAAAAAAGGACAAATACTCTATGCTTGTATTTATACAAAGTACTTAAAGTAGTCAAAATCATAGAGAACGAAAGAGGGTGGTAGCTGCCAGGAACTGGGGGAAGAAGAATGAGGGAATTATTCTTTAATGAGTATAGAGCTTCTGTTCTGTAAGACAAAAAAGCTTAGGGAAATGAATGTTGATAAATAATGGCATAATATTATGAATATATGTAATACCATGGTATGCACAATTAAATGATATTATATATTTTATGTGCATTCTGCCATAGTAAAACAATTTGGAGGAAAAGAGAAAGATTAGGCCAATAACAACATCCTTGTTATTTCTTTTACTTTAACAGAAAAGCTCTAAATAGAGTAAGATAGATAGAGTGTGTGTTTTAGATCAATGCCACCACGTACAACAGACTGGGTGGCTTACACAGAGATGTGTCACTCACAGTTCTGGTGGCTGAGAAGCACAGCATGGCCAGGAGGTCTCTCTTGCTTGGGGACACCCATCGTCTCAGTGTCATTATATGGTGGAAGGGCAAGTAGCTAGGGCTTCCGTACAGGAATCTGGAGGGAGATAATTCAGTCCAGAGCAGTCTGTTCTCACTTTTTTCACCGGACCCTGAACAAGTATTTCATGCTAAATATCTAAAAGAAGAAATAGCATCTAAGGTGATTATATGCTCATCAGAACATTTCAGCACAGCACGGAGATAAAATTATTTTGTTAACTATTTTGTCCTTAAACTTCTAAACTGACAATGAGACGTCTGTACCAGGAAGCAGGATTGCAGGTGGTATTCGCACCGCGGTCCACCTCTTCTCTCTGACACGCTGGCTCTGGAACACTTAGGCCACTGTCGGCAGCGTGTTGCCAGCTCCCAAGGGGAGGCTTTCATCAGCTCTCTTGCTGATAGCAGAGAACCCGGATCATGAGTTTTCATCAGGCTGGGAATAGCAGGCAGAGCTGTGCAACAGGGCTCTGAGGATGATTCGCCTCCCGATACTCAATTGTTTACACCTCTGACAGATGTCAGACTATGACTTCGGGTTGTCTGAATAACTCTTCCACTCTACTCAGCCAGATCTCCATCCTCGGTGTCTGTCACTGTGATTTCCTCCTCACTTCTCCGGTCTCCCTGTTTCCCGGGAACGG
Source organism: Capromys pilorides (assembly GCA_004027915.1). Classification (NCBI taxonomy): domain Eukaryota; kingdom Metazoa; phylum Chordata; class Mammalia; order Rodentia; family Capromyidae; genus Capromys; species Capromys pilorides. Next base: position 3,117 of record PVKN010029394.1, read on the forward strand.
GTATTTCTCCTTCATGAAGTGGACAACGAGAGGCTCACAGCAAGAACTTGCTCTGCTGCCCTTTGCTGCCCTCTGTTGGCCATGACTAGAAAGTGTGATTGACCTCCGGCCCAAAGCATAACCCTGAGATGAACAAAGAGGGGGACACAAATTTTGAGAACGTGCCCCCAATACTACATAAAAACAATAATATTTTTTTAAAAGCTTTGTTTATTTAGGTATTTACGTTATGGCTGGCTCAGCCTGTCCTGGGGGGTGGGGCTGGCACAGCATGTGGTGCCAGCGATTGAACTGTGGTCCTTGTGGTTACCTAAGCTTGCCTAAGCAGGGGCTTTCGACCACTGAGCTATCTCACTGGCCCCAAAACAATAATATTTTGAAGCAATATTTTAAAAATGAAAATAATTTCAAGAAATGCAGTAACAAACTGCATATGCGCTAAAACAGTACTTCTAGCTTCTATGTGTTCATGCAGCCATCCATCTATTCATTAATATCTCTGTCTTAGGCATTTTCGTCAATGGTGACACAAAACCCAGTGTTTTAACACAAACACAATGTGCAATGTGGGAACATTTATTTTGGCTCACAGTTTGTAGAGCTTTCAGTCCATAGCCAGCTGGCCCCACCGCAGGACTGCCATAGCAAAGGGTACAGTTGACATTTCTAGGTAAATGGATGCACCCTGAGGCCCTACTCAAGTAAAACAAACTAGACACACATGATTAAATTGTTTCTCCGCTGTGAGAAGAGTATACAAGTACCAAAATATAAAACATATATTGTGGAATAGAGGAAAACATTGATTTTTTTTTTTTTTTTTTAATGGGAAGGGCAACAGGGAAGAGGGGAGGAGGAAAGGAAGAGAAAACAGAATAGCAGGAGAAAATGGAAACAAAATTTTTGTAAGTAAGGAGAAGATGGAAGAGGGGGTTGGAGGAGAAACAAGCTGTATCATGTACAGGTACAAATTCCCTATGATCAATGGATAATTATGTGTATCTAAAGTAAATCAACAAAATTAACTTAAAAAAGAACATGCTAGTGTTCCAAAAAAATAAAGACCTTTTACTTATTTCAACTTAAAACAAACATTAAAATTTAATGCATCTTGATACTCAATATTGAGATCATAAATTTTCATTTATCTAAGTTGGGTGAGGGCCACAGGGTAGTTGCATCTTGAAACCAAGCCTATGTATATTGGCACAATCCCTTTCTGGCCCATTGGACTATGAGAGGCAATGAGATAGAGTATATGACTCTGGAATCAGGTCTGATGATGGATTGTTGGTATTTTAAATTGGGCAAATTACTTGACCTTCATAAATCTGTTTTTATCTATGTAGCATAGACCTAATAACTGTATTATTTTGTTATTTAAAGATTTGTTGTTTAAAGATTGAGATAATCCATGTAGTAAGCTAAGTTGATGCCTGATCCCCTGTGCCCACAGACCGAGTTAAAGAAATAACAGAACTCTCACATTAGGTTTTGCTTTATAGTTTTTCTCTGGTGCTTACTGCACATCAGCAGGGTTGTCAAACTCATTTATGGTCTAGTTCTTATTTCCCCAGACTTCTACGCCTCTGAATGGACTTTCTGAGGCTGGTCTTTGCTCCAAAGACTTGGCTTTTGAGACTCCAGAGTTCATTTCCTTTACCTCCTGGCTGTCCCCATGTTCCTGCACCAGGCTCCAATATTCCAGCTTCAGGTCCAAATCTCTCAACTTCACAAAACCTCAAGGCAAGCAGATATGAATTCCCTTAATGGTGTGTGGTATACAGACAAGCCATACTGTCTCAGTCACTTTTCTCTAGTTGCTAGGACAAAATACCCAACACCCCAAATTAAGGAAGGAAAGGTTTATTTAGCTGACAGTTAGTGGAGGTTTCAGTCCATGCTCTGCTCACTTCAAGGCAAACTGGCACATGGGAGAAAGCAGCAGTTCATGGTGGCTGAAAACAACAAATAGTAAAGGGAGGAGATGCAGCTGCAGCTTCTAGCAAGCCTTTCTCTCTTCCTTCCACACTGATTGAAAGGACTGGAGCTCCTCTGAAGGAAGTGGTACGGACCATCCTTCCTCTAGTCCTTTTATATATTCTTTAAGTGCTGTGTCATTCTAGGGAGGGCCCTCCACGTCCTAGGGAGGGGGTGTAGAACTACACCATGCCCATGCCCTTCTCTTGCACAGTATGAGGATTTTCATAAAGTAAGAACCCTGGCTCTCTGCTAAGTCACTTAATTAAACTTCTAAACTTCTCAAGTTGACACAGTGTATCACCTACTACACACATCTACAAATACTCTTTCCCATATCTGGACAATATAGATTGTAGATTTTGTTTTTGAGACCATCTTAAAACCACTAGTTTTTGTTTGAGACTGAGTCTATGAAGTCCAGTTTGGCCTTGAACTCCCATATAACCCAGTATGGCTTGGGACAAGCTTTCAGTGACCCACTTGTCTTGGTCTCCTTAGAACCAGCATCACAGGTGTGTACCACTATGCTCCACTGATCACTGGTTTCTGGGCTTGGTCCCCAAAACTGCAATTTCAGAAAGTCATTCATATCCATGTCCACATACCCACCAGATATGTCCATATCTAGATAGATTATAGAGGTGCTGAGATCTTTTCCTTGCATGGAAATGAAATATAAACTGCCCGACTATACTTGGAGCTTCTGCAAAAAAAAAAAAAAAAAATTTTTTTTTTTTTTTTTTTTTTTTTTTTTTATCTGATACAAGTTCTTTGAGCAAAGAAGGCTGCAGAGTGAAACAGTACAGATAAACATACATAAAAATAAAGAATTCACAAATAAAGGAAACTGCTTCTCCGGCATAAAAACAGATCAGATATAGAGGACAAAAATAGGGGATGTGGTAACATAAACTGCCTTGTGTAATCTGAAGGCCAACACTGACATACTTCTCTGTAGGCCTTTTCTAACAGTCTTCTTGCTAGGGCTACAATGTTTTTGTCAGATTGGAATAGAATTGCCAACTCTAATGGAGATTAAGTAGTTTGTCCATTAGACTTGCATTAGTGAATACTGCTGGTTTTCAAAATCATAATTATGAAGCATGGAACGATTCCTAAAGATCTAAAGTTAGAAAATAAAATAGAGTTTGAAATTTAGTAGTTTCCATGTCATAGTTATTCTAATATTATAATCTATATGAACTAAAAATGAAATTTCACATGTTTAATAAGAAATTATTTTTCAGTTAAAATGCAATTTATTTTCCAAAGAGTTTGAGAAACTAAGGTTATTTAGTGAATGGTTCTGATCAGCTAGAAAATTGTATTTCATGACTTCAAAAATTTCACACCAATGTATTCTTTAGTCAATGTAGATAGAGTACAAGGCTGAAGCCCTCTGTTTAGTTTCTCTCATTCACTGGTCAGTCATCCCCCAATGATTTATCTAAGGAAAGTATAAATACAATTTAGCCACAAAGCCATGCTTCAGTTTTGGAAAGTTCATTTTCTATCCCTGGTGACAGTATTATTCTCCTTCAGCACTAGCATTAGAAAATTAAAGAAAATGATTCATGTAAAGTACCTATCCTATAACAGATGGTTGCTTTTTCCTTCATTTATATTTAATAGAAAAGTTCTAATACAAATGTCCAATAACAAAAGCTAAATATTAGTCAGTAGAGTAAAACTAGATTTCACATTAATTTGAACATTATAGCTCTAGTGACATCTGGTGGAAAATATAGGAGCTATCATGAAGCATTAGATAGCTATTTGGATTCTTTGTGTAAACTTAACGTAAATTTCATATTTTAAGCCACTAGGTGAAAATGGCAGATGAAGAAAAGAATGTCTAGGACATCAATGTAATAATTTCAGTCAAAAATTATTGTTCAAAAATACATAGGTTAATAAACATAGAAAAGTAGTTCATTCTAATAATACACATACATGTTTATACACTGTCCTGTCTCCTTTATGCCTCACATGCCAATGACCTTGCCTCCCCAAGCCTTTAGTTTGCAATTATCTATGCAGTGTCCCGCCCGGCACCTAAAAGTGTCCCGCTGTACTACAGAGAACATGGAATTGAGACAAAATCAAGAGACATTCAATTGTGTGATTATAAGCCTGAAAAGATACACAATAAAATGCTTTGGGCTATGGATAGGCTGGAATATTCGTGACCAAAAGAGCATGCTGTGATCTAGTAATACTGTACGAAGCGGCCCTGGTTCTATCCCTGGCATGCTGTGCTGTACTCCACCTCTGGGGAGCGCTGAGATGCCTACCAAAACTGGGCGTGGTGGAGCGCGCCGATCCCAGTGCTTGGGAAGACAGGAGAATCATTATGAGTCCGATCTGTGTTGTGAGACCCTGTACTAAACACATTAAAAAACAAATACTGTATGAGATTTGAAAAAATTCTTGGGTCGAATCCAGGCCGCCTGGTTTTTGTTGCTGAAACAGCCACACGCATTCACTGACACAGCGTCCATCCCTCTCGGGGCTCCTCTGTGCACATGCTGCCCCTGGCTGCCTTCCAGCTATCACTGACGTAAGTAAAAGAAGATGCAACAGCATGCCTGAAACACCTGAACAGTGTGCGATCCAATGCTCACAACTTGCAGTCTTCAGAGCAGGGTCTCCTGAGTCAAACATCCAAGAGCTGCTGACTCCGCTTCAGCCCACGCCAACCCCGCTTCCCCAAGACATGGCTCACCTTCCCTGCCTGCAACTCTGCTCGCTGTACTGAACCAACTTCAGAGTACATCTTAAAAATTTGTACCTGTACTAGACAAGTAGACATTTCTTGTCCTTATCCCTAAACAACACAGTAAGTAGAAAAACTACACAGGACTTGAGAGGCCGGTGAGAAAGCTCAGCAGTCTCAAGCGCCTGCTTAAGCAGGTTTAGGAAAAGCTCAGGGGTGTGCCTCAGAACAGCAGTTTGAGCTTAGGGAAGCACGTCTCTCCAGCCCAGCCCCCAGAGCAGGCAGAGCCCAAGGCACAAGCAAAAAAATAAAACCTCTTGTGTAAGGGACTTGAGCAGCGCCAATCTGGCCTTTGCAGGGCGTCCTGCATTGAACCCCTGGGGATACTTACAGAATCCTAGACTTAAGCTCATGGATGATGTTTGCTATGGAATGTTGCATAAATGTAGTAAAAGTTTAAGCCTATGTTAAGCCTATGGTCCTGGCTACCCACTGCCAGGTAAAACGAGAACAGAATCACTACAGCTGGCCTATATTCAGATGGATTTTTTTAAAATACGTGTTATTGTTATTCTATGCTTTATTTATTTATTTATTTATTTTTAAATCATGTTGCAAAAGCCAACAAATATATAATATTGTTAAACCTCTGCCTAGAGTCCACCAAAACCGTGTGCACACACTTCAGGGGAAGAAAACTTGTACAAATACTTCAATACTTTTATCTAAGGGGAAGAAGCCCACAGGAAATCGTGTACTGCAGAAAACCCACTGCACTGCTGGCCTTGAGATGAAATGAAGACAATAAGTGCAGGAATCTCAATGAACACTGACCAAGGCTACGCAAGCAGCAGTTCCCTGTGCTAACAAAGGTCAAAAAGCTCATGGCCACCACTCGGAGCATTCCTTGTAGCTGTACAAGCTGAAGACAACTTGTGTTATGCTCATGATGGCTCAATAAACTTATTAAAATATTTATATAATTTTTTTTTCTTCCAGAAGCACATTTGTGGACTCTTAAGTTCCCAAGGAGACTCAACTACTCCGACTGAAGACACAAGACTCTAAAAATGAACTGTGTACAACTACTTTCTCTTAATGAGAAGAAATTTTTTGTACCAACATTAATTAGAAAAATTATCATGTCTACACCGTGTGTTCTGTATAACTACTATGAGGACAACAATATGCATTGTATCAATTATTGGGTATGTACTACTATTGTGTTTTTGAAAATGTCATTGTTATTTCTTATTAAAAGAAAATTTAAAAAAAAAAAACTAAGGTTTATTGAAAGTGTTAATGTTTAACTGTTTGACCAATCTTACATATCTATATCTATTAATCTAAACAGATTTGATGATGAAAATATGTAATATAACCATTGTTAAATTTTTCTTGTTCTGAAAATCCTGTACTATATGTACTCTTGCTTGTTACTGTTTTCCTATCTTTGTTGCTATTTTTACTCTTTAAAATAAAAATAAAAAAAAAATAAACTGTGGTTTACTTCCTTCTATTTCAAAAGTCTGACTGGATCAACCAGAGTATTTCCTTTCTCTGCCCATGGGAAGCAGAGTCAGCACCAGCCCTGCTCTAAAGTCACCAGACTATCTCAGTTTCTTATCTTTTCTATGCCAAACATGGTATCAGAGCAACCCATGTTCCCTTGGCTACTGAGAGAAATGTCTTCTTCCTGGATAAATGCTTTCCTCCCAAGTTGAGCCTCAAGGTGGGAAGAACATGAGCAACAAGTCTTAGATCAAAGCTTTTCCTATTTAGCTTTACACTTGAAGCTCAGTCTGAATCTTATCAACTGCAGAGTTCCCACTAGGTCTTCAAAGGGTAAAAGAAATAACAGAGCCTCAGGAACCTTACAAGGAGTAGTTAACATGTAAATAAGAGGAGATCCAATTGTGTGCTCAACTTCCAAAACGTAACTTCACAGGAATTAGGCTTCATCTCAAATTGTTAAGACTAAACCAATCTCTTTAGTGTCATTTTTCTTGTAATTAAGCTAAATGACATCAGTAATCCATTTGCTTGACAAAGGTATTTGTTATTATGTTGATCAGACCATAATCCCCTGCATGAGTGGATGGCAAAAGCTTGAGTCCAGTAGTATGAATTTGTGCTTCTGGAAGATCAAACTGCTCTAGCAGAATTCAGTTGTCTGGTGGTTAAGACAAAGATCTGCGCTAGGCAGCCAGTATTTACTTAGTTATCAAACAAAGGAAGGGAATACTGAAGAAAGGTGGGAGTCGAAAAAATGGTTGAAGGACCCTGAAAGTCTACATTAGGGCTTCTCCAAGCAAGACATGTTAATTTAGAACTACAGTTATCTCCAGTAAGGTCTCCACCCAGAAGATGCCTGCAACTCCTCTTTATCTAGTTAATTAGGGTTGGAGCCAGGTGTCATTAGCCGTGGCCCTGACTTGTTCTTTGAAGTACAAGACATTACAGGACTCTGCCAGGACCAGTGACTCCCACAGATTCACTTACTTGAGTCCACTGCCCTTCTCCAGACAAGGGCCTTGCAGACTCACAAGGAAACACGAAAAGCCAATTGGCTAATTAAAATCCTGTTCAGAACCAGTTCAGACTGGTATCCATCCATATTCAGGCTCTACAAACTTATCATGAGAATGCTGCAAGCTGTCTTTATCCTTAGATGCTCAGCCTTTCGTTTGATCTCTGTGCCACAAACGTTCTACCATGGGGAGCCCTTCCTACGGCCAATTTTTGTTTCCAACAATAGGAGTACAGCTAACACAGCTCTAGCACTAGAGTGAACTGATTTGCAGGTAAGAGACTGCACTGCAGCTCCTACTGCTGAGGCTAACATTTAAACCCAGAACATTAATTTGTACACTTAATTTTTATAAAAGGCAAAAAGCAGTATTATAAATCACAAGCGGTAATATTAAAATCGTTTTGTTCTGTAGCTGCCTATACAATAAAGACATAGAAAACTGCCATTGAAGCATCACCCATAATATGTAAGAATGTTGTTACTGCTATTATTTGGGAAGAAAGGCAAATCACATTTTATTATTCCTGTCAGTAAAAGGCATTCAATGCTTTTGAAACAGTCACTGCTTTTATTTTAAAATCTATTTCCTACAAAGAGTCAGCATTTTCACCTCAACATCTTTACTGAAGCTATAGTTTAGCTTTCCTTGTTAACCGTAATTTCAAATGTTAGTGGATATGAATAGTCCAAGAATTCAAATGAATGTTTTAATCTTAATAGTATCCACTTCATACTGAACTTGATGTTTGGAACCTAGATTTGATTGTACCTGATTCATCATCATTTCTTTTTTTTTTTTTTGTCTTTCTGAGATAGGGTTTCCCTGTGTAGTTCAGGCTGGTCTTGAGTTCACTTTGTAGCCCAGGCTGTTTTTTTTTTTGTTGTTGCTGTTTGTTTTTTGCTAGCTCAGGCTGCCTTAAAGGCAGGTCTCGTACAGCTTGTGGAGCTGGGGATAAAACGGTGGTCCCCTGCGCCTGAGTTTACCAAGCAGGTGCTTTAAAAAACTGAGCTACCCGGTAAGCCCTCCAGGCTGGTCTTGAACTCACAAGAGCTGGGATTACAGCCCTGCACCACCAGGCCAGGCTCCACTCAGGTGCTTTTTAAAATTATTTTTGCTGTTTTTGAAGTTACAAACCTATGGGGTACTGAACTAAAATCAAAATGGATAAAAAACCTAAATGTTAAAACAGAAATGTTTACGCTGCTAGAAGACAATACTGGTAAAACTCTTAAAGACAGAGATGTACAATGGAACTTTGAGAACTCCAATGGCATGACAGCTAGTACCAAGATCAACAAATGCCATCATATCAAATTGAAAAGCTTCCGCACAGCAGAGAAAACAAGAGTGAAGAAACAATCTACTGAATGGGAAAAACTTTTTTCCATTATTTCTCAACATATGACTATATAGAACAAAGAACTAAAAAAAAAGAGCCCTCTAGAACCTAGACCCAATAAAAAAAAAAGTGACTGAAGTGAACAGACATTTCTCACAAGTACAAATAGCCAATAAATGCACAAAAAGTGTTTAACTTTGTTGGCATCTACAGAAATGCAAATTCTAGTACAACTTCAGATCAGTACGAAGATTCTGCAAAAAATTCAAAGTAGAAACTGCTTTTGACCAATGCGTTCCCTCCCAGGTGTATTCCTCGACAGTTAAAGATGTATACTACAGCAACACATGTGAGTCCATGTTTACAGCAGTACAATTTGTAATGTCTAAATCTTGAAAGCAACCTGCATGTCCAACAGATAGAGAAAAATGTGCTATCTATACCCAGTGAAGTATACTGTGCCAGAGGACAAACTTGAGTCACTTGTATTAATATGGATGTACCTTGAGTGGATAGTAAGTGAAATAAACCAGGCACACAAGCTGAAATGCATGATTTCTCTTATATGAGAAGCACAAAATATGAAGAGCAAAATAAGAAATAACAGGAAACAGAGAGGTAAGGTTGTTTTCACATGGAAAGAGGAGCAAGAAAAAGGGGATGAAAAAAACTGAGAGGAATATAATCAAGCAACGTAAGCGTGTAACAACAAAAGTAAACACCGAGCTTGGTATAGAGATGCACACCTATAATCCCAGTATTTGAGAGGATCACAGTTAGCCTAGGCTACATAGTGAATTCAAGGTAAGCCTGAACTCTACATAGCAAAACTGTATCTCAGAAACAAAGACACAGCACATAAATTTTTTTTTAAAGACTGGAGAGAGCCAGAGATGTAGCTCAGTGGAATAAGTACCTACCTGGCAAGTACAAGGATCTCTGGTATCTGGCCCCCCTGCCAAAAAAAAACCCCAAATAGCCAAAAGTAAAACTGGAGGAAAAAAATTCCGTGAAAGATCAAAAGCTCCAGAAAGACCAAGACCTTATTTCAGTCATGTTGACACTTTGCATAGAATCCTGCATCTTAAGAGATGCTAAATACACAACGCTGCATGAATGGACACAGACTGTGCATATGTGTACTTAGCAATGAAGGTATATAACAACCATAAAGTGCTCAGAAGAGCTTCTGATAACCACGATGTAAATAATTATGAAACAAAAAGATTTAGATGATAAAAAGTTTTTAGAAGTTTGTCTTAAAATGACATTGGAATAGGAAAGGAGTAGAGAGAATGTACTGACCCAGAGTATTAT
>PVKN010029395.1:0-13010 GCA_004027915.1 Capromys pilorides
CCACCTTGGTCTCCATCTCCCTCTCCTTTCCCGTCTCTGTCTCTTCCTCTGTGTCCATCTCGGTTGGTCCCCGTCTGAGTCTCCGTCTCCATCTCTTCCTACATCTCAGCCTTCTCCTCTGTCTCTGTCTCTCTCCCTCACACACACCAGGCCTTCCTAGTCTTGCTTCACAACTCAGGTCCTCCCTTTTCTCTCTATCTACACTTTCTCATCTATCTTCATCTTTAAGTCAATATCTGAAATTGTCCATGTGTAGCAGATCTTTCTCAAGCCTCAAGTGGCTATGGAGACATCTCTTTTGAACATCTATTTGGAGGAATCTCACAGAACCAAGCAAAATATCAGTTACTTTGTAAGACCCATTTTCTTCACTGTTGTGAATGACACCACCATCCACCAACAGAGCCCAAACCCAAACCACCCCAGTCATCTGTCCTATTATGCTCACTCATCCTCAACACCGAATAAAGCCCATCAGCATATCCTACAGGATTTTTGCCCAGGATATTACAAAGCGATCCACTGGGCTTCACCACTGCTGTGCAGATTTGAGCTTTTGTCACTCTTGCAGCCTTGTTTAACAAGTCTCCCCACTTCTGTGTCTGTTTCCTGCTCTTTTTGAAACATAAGCTAAACAATGATTTCCCTTCCCCAAATTGGAAAATGGCTTTCCATTTCTTGTGTAGCAAAATCCCGATTCTGCACCGAGATCTGGGAGTCTCTGCTTCCTCTGGTTAGCTCCTGCTAACATCCCTGAGCTCGCTACCTTCCGTTCAGTTACCCACCCGTGCACCTAGGCTTACATCTATTCATTTAAAAAGTGCCCATTCCAAATTGGCTCTTTGAATCTGTACTGAATGTGTAGGCTTCCAGTAATTTTTTCCCTTTTCTCATAATTTTTTTTCCCATTCAGGGCCCAGTTCAAAAATCACTTCCTCCAATAACCATCATGCCTACCCCCAGGAAGCTCACCCTCTGCTTGTCCATTCTCCCATGTTGCTTCACTTCCTTTATAGTATTATTCACTCTGTGAAAAATAAATGCTTAGGTCTCAGGGTATTGCTAAATGACAGTTTAGTTGCCTCGGTTGGATTCTCCCCACCCCCCTCAAAAAAAAAATTAAACTAAAAAGTAAATTTTTATGCATTCCCGTTTCCTGATGCTCAGTGGTATAAATTACAGAATATCATGTTTCAAAGTTCACCTTCTCCTTCAGGACCAATAAAACTGCCTGGCCATATTACAGGCTTTATATTTTAAAATGCATGGATACTCTGTATCTTGTGCACTGTCACTTATTACTGTTTTTGTCTTTGTTTCTGTAGTTTTTACTCTTTAAAATAAAATTTTGAAACTATAACGCATGGACAGCTGATCATACCTATTGGATTCTAAGTTTCTCTGGGATGGTTCCATTATTACTTATATGTTTACATCCCTTATACTAAGCATAGTAGGTACTCAGGGACAGTCTAATGAAGTCCTTTTGGGGGTTTACTTATTTACCCAGGTCCTTTGCACTGAGCCACATTCCCAGCTGACTTTGAAATATTTGGAGACAGGGCTTTGCAATGTTCCCCAGACTGTGCTTGAGTTTCCAGTCCTCCTGCCTCAGCTTCCTAGGCCGCTGGCATTATAGGCATGTGCTAGAACACTGCCTTTCATTTGCAATTTTAATATCTTTAAGTGCATATTAAATATGTCTCAAAACTTGTGTAAATTTATTTTAGCATACTAAACTACCTAAAAACTTGCATATTAGTAAGCATGTGATCGTTAATATCTTTAAGTGCATATTAAATATGTCTCAAAACTTGTGTAAATTTATTTTAGCATACTAAACTACCTAAAAACTTGCATATTAGTAAGCATGTGATCGTAGAACAAATCCTGAACACATTAAGAGAAAAAATAAATCTATATCAGCAACCTCATATTTTTTCCTGTGAGACACTGTGCCTCACCATCAATCCTAAACATTGTTTTATTTCCTATCTTAACTGAATTTGGATAGAAAGGGAGGCTCTGTATAGAAAATGGGGTACGCAGGAGGTTGAAATTTAATGAAGATATTTGACAGTCATATGTTAAAATTTGAATATTTATTTATATCACCTTGAATTTCTGTTTGTTTGAATAGCCAAAAAAGATTGTAAGCAAAGATAACAGCTGTAGTAAAAGAACATAGAATGGACCAGAATATTCAAAACCCAAAGGGGTCTCCAGCTGGGTGTGACTGATGTCTCATGATAAGGAGGAGAAGGCACTATGTGACACCATTCTGTAGCAGCCATGGAACAGATGGGATTTCTTAGCACAAACAGGAAGCACAATGATATCAAGGGTTCAAAGACCTTTAACGGCATGAACGGGCAATAAGAAAATGAAATTTGGATGAGTAATGCATGGAAAAAAGCAATAAATGGAAAAAAAAAACCCAAAACATTGATGTGCAGCAGGTATGTACAAGTCTCTTATATTTCAGGATATAAGAGTCTTGTCATTACACTAAAATACATTTAGCTTTTTTATTTTTTTCCTTTTAATGATGCAATCATTTTTTACTTTTCCATTTGAAACTGAGGAGGTTCAGCCCATAGATTGAGGCTGGAAAAGGCTAACTATGCTGAACTGCTTGTGAAAGACAAAATTATAATGATAGAGAGATAAAACGAGGGACCAGTGATCAAAACCATAACCTCAATTCTGCTACAGAGTAGCTTTCCTATACTGACTAACATTAGAGTCTCGGTGGAGATTCACTCTTTATGCCTTTAAATTGAAAAAGCAAAAGTGTCATTTTTCACCTTGGAAAGTGGCCACAGTTGTCTGCTGCAGCACACGTATCAGAATGATTTGATATGTTCTCACTGAGAATAAACTCAAACATACCAAAAACGGTGAGCAGCATTGTGGTCCCACTTTCTCTTTGCAGCTATAAACTAGAACTCATTTCTCAAGTCACTGAATAGCTTTTCCAGCTCATTACATTGCAATTCAACCACTGTCTTCCCAAGGAAGACTTTTCCAGCCATGCGATCAAAATACAGTTTCGATGTGTTTGACTCCACGTCACTAATTTATTGTATTCCCTTCATAGCTTCATCTTGTTCTTAAATGTTTACTTGAATAATAAGTTTTGTCTAAAGCAGAATGACAGCTCCATGGCAGCAGAAACATAGACTGTTCGTTTACTGATGCATTCAGTTTCTAGTACACAGAAATCAACACTGGCAATATTTACTGAAGGAAGGAAAGAGTAGTTCTTTGAAAGTCCTTAGAAATTATCTTTGTAGTCCACAGTCTTCCCTTCACCAGTGTAGTAAATGAGATTCAGAAAGGTTAATCAACTCACTAAATGTAACCCAATTCATTATTGGAGGCCAGTGATTCTAACTGGCTCATGAAAACCCATTACACAAACACTGAAAGTGTGTAATGTCAAGTAGAAATAGGTCTCTGAGAAATGGTGCATGTGAGCATGAAGAAAATGAATAATGTGTGCAGATGTAACTCAGAAAAGATAAATATTTGCATTTACTTTTCAATTCAGTAAAGCCAGTATTGCATTATTCTGTTAAGGCATCCTGGAGATTTCAGCTAGGAAAGACATTTGTATGAGTGGATGGTATGGCTACCAGTAGCTCAAGAACTGAAGAAGGAGTTAGAGGACCACAGGAAAACTAAACCGTTTACCCTAGTGCAGCAATCCTGCTTGTGATGAAGGTGACCACACCATTCTGGGTCCCTGGCGAGACTGTCATGTAGAAATAAGAGTGTCAAAGAGATTTCTCCTATCCTGATTGGTTTGTCCTGCCTCAAAGACCATCCTCCTGCCCCGTGGTTCAGGTAAGTACAAAAAGTTAAAGCACTGAAGCCCCCGTGCCCTCCATCTCCAACTTGGTGAGACACACCACATTTCCTATGAAGACCAAGAGCTGGAGTTGGGCAGGATGTCAATGTAACTAAGTTTTCTTTCTCTTATGTGAGAGTCGGGGTCTCTAAATCTTCAGGATTTAGAGTCAAATTTTGTATTAATTTGAATTTGGTTTACATTAAGAATATTTCATTGTTATAAGTGGATGTCTTTATGCATTCCAATAAGAAAGCAGAAGAGAGAGGAGAAAGAGAAGAATAATAAGTCTTAAATCTTAAAGAGATAATCTGGAACACTTGGAAATACAAATCAAAAGTATTGTTCTTTTTGATCAGAGATCAGAAACATAACCATGACTCTTCACATTCAAAACCTGCTCCAGGGACCAGAGTTTGGTTTGGAGCCTCAACATCATGAAATCACAGATTATATTACTGGCTTTTGCTTTCCAGACAGAAACTAGAGAAGTCCCCTCTGGTCTCAGACAAATCACGGCTTGAACAGACCAATTCTGGACCACTGAGAGGCTGTGTTCAGAGAACTGGACTTTGATCAGGTCCTGCTTCACTAAGCAATGTTCATATCAGCATGAAGATGCTTAACTCGAAGAGAAGGTTCAGAAGAGACACAACTGCAAACTCTCCTGTTAAGGAGAGCTGCTCTAAAATTGCAACCGGCAGCCTCAGCACACCCAGAGTTATTCATTCAAGATTTTGGACAGAGGCTCAATAACAATTTCAAGGAATAGCCTTGTCCCGCCTTCTGCTTCTACTGCCGAGCGTCTGTTCTAATGCATCCTATCCTGAGATCTAGGCAGGTTGAAATTGTGGCTGCCTCTGTATGTGTCATGTTCCGCTTCATCGCCCCACCTCTGCAGAAAACTCTTCAAAATTCCCACCTGCTCTTCCTAAGAGTATCCCTACTTATTTTGTATTCTTAGTTTTGAATCCTTCCTAGAAACCCTACATAGCATTTTACCCTGAAAAGGGCCGGTCACCCTGTCGTATTTTCCCATGGTATCATCTACTTGTCCAAATAGAATTTTTTTTTTAGTATGTTTATGTTTTGTTGAATAACTGGATGACATGTTATGTGCTAGGCACTGCATTAAGAGTTTCAAATATGCTCTATCATTTAATTGTATCTGCTGCTACTTTTATCTCCATTTTATGGAAAACAAAGTTGAGACTCACAGAGGTTACATCACTGTTTACACAGTAGAATTAAGAAGTAGATCCAGACTAAATCTACACTTATCTGTAGATCCGAAATCTACACTTATCTGCCCACTCATTCTGTCCAATTCCTGGCTTCCGTAAATTTCGATACTGAGCAGGAGCTTGTGTGAGGTGGGCTGACTTGCCGCCCTGGGGTGTCTGTGATTCTGCCCTACCTGTGTGGGCACAGGGATTTTCCTTAGCTGGGGTTCCATCCCAACTGTAGCTCAGCTGAGTGCCTGGCACATCTCACCCTCAAGTCCCCATTCTCTTTTGAGGAAATTGGTGAAATGATGACTCTCTTCCCAGATATTGGGAAGATGAAATGAAAAGCTTTATAGGAAACACCTAGCCCCACACACAGCATTAAAAGCAAAATACCATAACAGATAAGGAGCTTCTTCCTTA
This sequence comes from Capromys pilorides, assembly GCA_004027915.1. Lineage (NCBI taxonomy): Eukaryota > Metazoa > Chordata > Mammalia > Rodentia > Capromyidae > Capromys > Capromys pilorides. The sequence continues at coordinate 5,503 of PVKN010029395.1, forward strand.
CAACAAATAACCCACCCCTGTTACCTTGTGCCGCCATTGCACTGCTTGGGCTCAATAACTTATGTTTTGGCTAAATGTTCTTAATTTTCTTGAAGTAGAGTCAGAGTTTTTGTTGGCAAGTGACAGAACACGCTGGGCCCAGCCTCTGGGCCCACAGTCCATTAGGGAATTTATGAGCAAGCTGGGGACCTGCTCAAGCACTCCTGTCAGAGGCCCTACTTACAAAGCCATCAATTTCCTTAACAAAGAACATTGGCTTAAATGCCCCTTAAAGCAGTGTTATTTACACAGTTATCCACTTCCTTTGAATTCTCAGCCTGGGGGGTGGCATGCCTGCGGTTCTTTCTAGCTACTAGTTAATTAGGCTTCCTCCCCCAAAGGAAGCCACTGACTATACATGGAATTCAAAAGCAACCCCGTTTGGGGTTATCAGAGTTCTACAAAGGGATACAAATACTGTAACCAAAATTACTATTCTGCTCAGTCTTTCTAAAGCCCTAATGTATGGACCATGTTTAGAGGAGTGGTAGAGAAAAAGAATTTTTTTTTTTTATATACCCATGTCCATTATACACAGAAGTAAAGAAAGAGTCAAGCAGTGGCAAACACTTCTCTAACACACCCCAGCCCCATGACATAGCAAGGTAGCATTACTGCCTATGTGCAGATAAGGTAACCCAGGTAGCCTAACCTCTCTGGTCAGGGCTAGGCTCTGCGCACTGGAGAACCCTAGCTGGTGGTCACGCTGAGCTACAGGGCCCTGCAGAGACCACAGCCACGATGTGGTCATTTCCATTTGAACCAACAGTTATTTGACTGTAAAAGTCTATTACACTGTTGGCCTGGAAAATAAAACTATCTTATAAGATGTATGCCCTTGTTTTGCTCGTTTGTTCTCTGTTTACTGCACCTCAAATTATGCATCAGGTCCTGGACTAAATCTGCAAAATCAGATGAGCATTGTGGGTCTCAGCACCCCTAGATTAAGGTTTTAGTAAGAGAAAGATACATACGCTATCACTGTATGGTACTTTGCTCTAAGGAGTCAGATAATGTGCAAGACCAGGATTCCTAGACCCAGCCTTAGCCCCACTGGGGAAGGTTTCCCTTTGGGAGGTTCTACTGGGTTGTATCACTCAGGAGCAATGGGTGGTGAAGAACAGATCCAGATAGGAGACACTGGGAGGAAATAAAAGGACAATAGAAAGCAAAGTGGTAGGCATAAAGCACAAGAGGATGATGAAGAACAGATTGCATTTGACTGGAAGAGGCCACACAGACTTGAAGGCTATATCAAAGACCTTAAATGATCTCAGTGCAATAGGAAGCCCCTTAGCACTTTCTAGTAGAGAGTGACAAGTGGAGTTTGCATTTTAGGAAACATACTTTGACTGCACTAGAAGATATAGCAGATTGAGTTAGGCAAAGTTGGAGGACCAGGGAGGGACCTGTCAAAAAACTTGCTTCTACCTGTGCCCGCTGGGTAATGGTGGTGAAGACAGAGCAGAGAGATTGATTGGGAGAAAATCAGTTTTATTTTGTTTTTTTAAAAGGGAAGGATTGTTTGGATATGGGAAAATGACAGAGAGGGAAGAGTTAGAGATATTTCCTGCGTCTTCAGTTTGCATGTTGGTTGATTCGTAACACTCTAAGAAGAGAGTAGGACGGATGGTTGCAGCAGATCTGTGTAGAAAAAGGACTGTGGGCCCTCAGGAGACCTGTGGAGCATCTGCCTCCAGCCACTAGACTTCCTGAAAGTTGAGAAAAAGGCCCAGGGAAAGCATGGGCATTTTGAATCTTTGGTCTTGAGCGGTTGGCCCTGAGGAGAACACAGGATGAACTTGAAGTCAGGGCAGAAGAAGAAGTTCTGTGTAGGAATGATCAGGAAGTTAAGGAAAGCCAGAAGACATCTCATTTCAGAGTACTGGGAGATGTGCAAGGGCCAGAAACATCCAGGTAGAAAAACAGTTTAATGTGTGTAGTCCGGAAAAACAGTTTAATGTGTGTAGTCCGCTACATAATAGAATCTCCTTCAGGAGCCACTTGAATAGTGATTGTCATGTTTTGCTTAATCTCTTCCAGGGACGGTGTGCTCACTACTCGTAAATAAGAATTAGAGGTTTCACTTTAGCAGTTATTCTTGCTATTGACAGATGGGACCCTAAAGCACAGGAGCTGTCCTGCACGCTGCGCACGGGGCACGCTCAAGTGATGAATATATGCACTGAATACATTCAAAAGGAAAGGAAAGAATATGTCATAGCAACCCTAAGAGGTAGGGAATGCTGCTGTCATTTCTCAGATGGATGAAACTATTCAGGGGCATGCACCAGCAGCAAACAAAAGGTCCCTGTGATCCAGGATCAGGGCAGTTGGATTTTCCTTCCACCTTGTTCAAGAGTTCTTCTGGCAAAAGGCACAAAGACAAATGGAAACATGGAGGGATTTAAGACACTTGAGAAGCATTTTCCTTGGTAATGAGGCTGAACACAAGCTATGCGCGCGGTTGTGGACTGCTGAGACAGAGATTGGCTCCAGTCAGGACCCTCCTAGCCCTGCCAATGGCAGTTGATAGTTTAATTTAAACTTACAGATAATTTGGGCCTGGTTTGTGACTGGTGTTGAAAGCTGAAATTATTCTGATTTCTCTTCAGGTCTGTTTGCCAAAAGCATTCTGCTGGCCCTTGAAGAGCATCCTGCTCAGGGGAGGCTGATCATCTTAAATGCTGCTTTGAGCCTCTGAGGCTCATACCAAGACAGAAACCAAGAGCCACGAAGAAGATCAGGTGCCTCCAGCTATAGGACTGAGCTACTCACTCCTGTGACACCCCACTGCATCCCCAGTCACTGACATCACAGCCCTCCAAGGAAGGCCTTGGGCTGGCTCCCACAGGGGCAGAGCTGTGTACGCAGCAGGGGCCCCATGCACAGAGACCCTGGTGTGAGAGGGGCTCATCCCTTCCCAACTGTCTCTGCCACAGAAGGATCTTCGTGGCCGCTGCCTGGAGGACTGAGTGGGCAGCCCTGGGTGAGCTTGCGCTTTGAGCTGCAGACCCAGGGGCCCAATGTTTTGTCATTCTGTCCAGCAAGTTAAAATGGAGAAGCTGGTCCTTCCATATGTATCATCACTTCAGATTTGCTGTACCTTAATTTTCCTTGGTCCTTAATCAGTAGCAGCCAAGCGAAAGCAGGTTTTGGTTTCTCCCTCTGTTAAGTATTTAATGATCTGTAAACAAACACTTCAGACAGGGTTTCTTAAAGAGACCCAGGGATCCTTTTGTTAGGGGAGGATTTCCTTTGCACTGAGTATTGTTTCCCCTTCTCATTATCTGTTTGCAGCTAGTCTGGTCAGCTCTTGAGAGCACACATTTTATTAGATAACCCTAATGATGGAGAGGGACATAAATGAAGGGATAATCTGAGCACTTAGTAGCCAGGCTTCCCGAGCTAGCAACCCTTGCTGGGAAATGGGAAACCTGCAAAAACGACTTAACGTCTTGGCTGCCTGCATTTCCTTCTGTAGAAAGTCTGTATAATATTAAAACTGCTCCCACACAATGCATGCGATTCATCAAAGACATTAATTAAGAAAACTATTGAATTACCTCCACCTAGTTAATCACGAGTTCTTTGCATTGCTCTGATTGCTCTGGGAAGATGTGATGGAAGGGTGGCATCAACTCAGATGCCACGGCTTCTGCCGGTGGTGGCGGAAGTCTGATGTTTTGGAGGAGTCTATCTGAAGACTCTAGGTTTGCAGTTGGGCAGGTTTAAATTCAAATCTCAACGCTGTCACTTAGTGACCCCGGCATCAAGCACACCACTTACCACTTGAGTCTCAGTTTCTCCTTGCGTGTGGTGGGAGCAAAACCTGCACTCCTGGGGTCTGGTGAGGACCAGAAGCAGAGGCTTTGGAGGCAGGCAGGGCAGTCAGCCTGGCAGCCCAGCTAGGGCACTAGAGAAGGCTCTGCCCACCTGTGGTGGTTTCTAGCTCAGTGTATATTATTGACCAGAGGCCACTTTTCCCAGGTCACTAACACATCAGTAGCCTTGGCTGTGTCATGCGGCAAGCAGTGACAATAACACCTGCTCCCAGGCGTGCTGTAGATGGTGCCTTCTTCAGAACCACAGACACACAAGCTTCCAGGGGCACAGAAGGTGCCAGATGCTGCTGGGCCTTTGGGAAGGTAAGCTGTGTGGCACTTCCAGCCACTGTTTCTACCCTCAGAATGCCATGTGCCTTGGTGTATCAGCTAATGAATGAGTAAGTGGCTGGGTGGAATTCTGAGGACCTACTAGAGGACAGAATGACTTCTTCCCTAAGAAGAAGGACACAGCCTTATAAGCAGAAATGGGGGGGGGGGGCATAACATCACAGCAGTACTGGTGTCAGCAGGGGCACCAGTGGATACTGAGTGACATTCTTTCCTTTACCCAGCGCTCTTCTCCTTGTCCCCTCCCCTCCTCCTGAATCTGCATAACTTGCTATTCTTCCACTTACCTATTTCTTTACCCTTCTGTCTGATGGAGAAAGCCCGATAATAACTGTTTGGGCGGTGTCACTGTTACTCGTCCTCCGCTGTTACTGTGGCAAGATGTTAAGAGAGGGATCCAGCCATGTTTTAGTAAAACTGGACTTGCGGAAACAGGCAGCAGGCTGGGTGTGAAACTGAGCAATGGGTCGGTGCTTCCCGATCTATGCAAGAATGCATAAAAGTGCCATCTGCGGGGCTGGCACAGATGACAGAAGGCACATCGACAAGTCACTTTCTTCCTTCCTACCTAAGTACCATCCTCCCCATGTCCCCGGAGGGCCTGTTTTTCTGCATCTTTCTCCCTCCCTGTTCAACATGATACAGCTGTGCTAAGTCTCTTTGCCCTGCTCGAGGACTGCAAAGTCTGAGCTTTGAAATCCTCACCCCGCTGGGCTCCTCCACCTCCCTCTCTTGCGCTCACTTCCTATCCAACCTGGAAGTCTCTGCTTCACATTACATCTTCAAGGGGGCCTTGCTGCTTCAGCACAGAGAAGGCCCTTTATTTCCACACCCCCAGCATTCCACTGGGCAGCATTCTCAGGGACAACACTGAAGCAAGGATCAATGTCACTCTGCAGACCCCTCTGACCTTTCTTGTTCGCTGCCACTTCTTTAACACTAACACCCAGCTTGGCACTCAGCGGGCACAAGAAGTGTGAATCGATGGCACGGATGACATAATCTCGCAGCCAGCGCGCCTCCTCTCCAGCTTGACACTGCCTGCACGTGTCGGACCAAGCAGCAGACCTTTTCTGCAGCTCGCCCAGCGAGGCTTTCTCCCCATCCCGACTGCCCATCCATCATTTTATTTTAAGCACATTACTGTTCTGTCCAAAAAGAAAAGGAGGATACAATTAAGTCTATCTCCCTCACTTGCTTAATATTTCAATTTCCCCCAAGGCACTCGCTGCAAGTGGAGATCACAGCTCATGAATATTCAATGTCTCTTCCAGCCCAACAAGGAGTCCAGGCAACAGCACCACTGGGCCAGGAGCTGGGAAAAGGCCTCTTCCCTCTCCCAACAGACCTCGGTTACAACCACACATCGACGCATATGTATTTGCAGATCAACTTCTGGTCACTCCGGATACCATGAAGTTCTTGTTCGTGGCTACCCACATTCACCTGCCTTGGACTCTGGCTGGCTCTTGAAAGCACACATCAAAGTTTGATCTCCATTCCCTTGCATTCAAGCAAGCTCCAAGTGGGTTCCTTGGGCCTGACCCCTTCCTGAGCTTCAGGAAGCTGCCCTGGGCTGAGAACTAGAATTCCTCCCTGCTGGCGTCAGCGCCTTCCAGTTTCTTTTCATTCCAGCCTTGCATCTCTGTGGGATAGGCCTCCCAGGTTTGCAAAGGAGGTGGTAAGCCTTGGTCTGAGGCAGGATGGCAGGTTTGATCCTAAGCGGTGCTGACTCTGGGGTGTTTGAATGCACCCCTCAGACCTCCTTGTCAAGGACTTCAGATCTTTGGTCCTGCCTGCACGTCAGCCTTCCACCCCATCGCCTCCTTTTCCTGCTCTTTTGTCCTCTCAGTGACCCCCTTTGACCCTCTGGGTGAAAGGAATTCCTTTCTGCTTCCCAAGCCCTCATTTCTTTTAAAAGGCACAGTTTTAAAACAATAACAATCTGGGATTTAAATTCTACAAGTTAGAGCTCAAAGGCCCTGGGACTTATTGGGGCTCAACCTCATCACTTTATTCTGGGGAAACTGAGAACAACTAGTTTGCAAAAGGCACCCAGTGATTTAGCGGTGGGGTCCAGTTAAGGGCCAATGTTGCCACAAAGGGACTGGCGCCCTTTGAGTCACCCCCAGTGGAGACAGACAGTGAGGAAAGGGAAGAGCCCAAGTGACCCCACACGCTTAAGCATCCACTACCTGCTCAGCTTTGTGCCAAATATGCTAGGGAAAGGACAAGCAGTCGTCGGTGTCATAATTATGTCCGTGTTGCAGAAGAGGAAAGTCAGACTCAGAGAGAGGATGGAAGATGCTGCCCGCACAACCCAGGTAATAGCCATAACGAATAGGCTGTTGAATCCAAACCTGGTCTATAACGCTTTGGAGGAAAGTGGGAAAAGATGAAGCGTCCTATGCTTAAAACAAGGCAGCTCCTGCCACGCAGGGCGATCAGTTCGTAATCAATAAACAGCCAAAGAACAGAGCTACCCTACGCTGAGGGCATGAACTGTTTTGCAGTGGAATATATATATATATATATATATATATATATATATATATATATATGGTGACAATAACTGGAAATGGTTGTCATGACTCATGAAAAGGACAGAAGAAGGACATACACATTCACTTGGCTTCCGCTGTGCCTCAGTAGCACCAAACAGAAATAGTGAGGGGAAAAAAAACCCTTCCCCTTCCCATGCTTCCGAGAGTTTGCTTAGATCTTGTCCAAGGTCTTAAAGGCAAGGAGATCAAGTCTGAATTCTCCTTTCCAGACCTACCTGGGGACGTGACACGTGGAGACCCTTTTAAAGCCTCCTTGGCTACCTTTCCTGATCGGGAAAGTGGGCGAGTTCACTCTGACCCTACAGAATGGCTGGAGGGTGGTAGTTTTTAAAAGACTGCTTAACACAGACCCTGGAACAGCTGCTAAGTGGAGTGGCTTCGTGGTGATGGAGGCAGGGGCTCTGCCCAGGTGTGATGAATTGTCACCTCTGGCTCAGTGGCCTTAGGTAGGTTATCTAATCTCTCTGAAGCGCAGCACTGTCTTCCATCAAACTGAGGTGTTGCCATCATTCTTATGATGTTGCTGAAAGGAGTGAGACAACCATAGGGTGAATCACATTTTCATAAGAAGACAGCAGCAGTGGTTAACACAGACAAGCTGTCCAGTGGGTGTTACTGTCCGAGTGCCAATGTAAACAAACTCCTTGTGTGTACATTCAGTGGCGTATTAGTTTGTGGTGCTAAGAATCAAATCCGGGGCCTTGCATGTGTGTGTGTGTGTGTGTGTGTG
>PVKN010029396.1:0-13009 GCA_004027915.1 Capromys pilorides
TCTTCACACAGAGTTCTTCAGATATAATAGAGGTAACTTTAAAATGAATAGGGAAAATAAATTATTCAGCTAATAACTGGAACAACTGGTCATCCAGATGGAAAAAATATAAAATTACAGTGCTGCCTTGGTTTACAAACTCAATTCTCTTAATGATTCTGGTCACAAACCAAACTGGATGAAAATCAAATTGACTGTGCCTCTAAGCTCAGTGATGAATTTGACTGGATTTTTGACTAACTTGATTTATGACCTGAACCATGGAAAAAGTCAAGTTTGTAAACTGAAGAAGCACTGCACAGCCCTTCCTCACATGGTTTACAAAATTCCCTTTCAGGAAGAATAAATAGCAAAATATCAAAAGAGCAATGCTTCATATTAACACTTTTCAAACATAATATAGGTAACGGTGTTTGCAGTCATAGAAAAATTTATTAAATCATCTCAAAGTGCAAATTATATGTATAAAGTTTGATAAATTTCAGAACTTAAAATTTTAAATCATGGAAACAGTGTTTTAGTTCATCATTTTAAAAATACAAAGTATGTGTTCAAAACTTTAATTTCTTAACCTTAACTCATGGTTAATGGAGTCATCTATTGTCCTTTAGCTGTCTCTCATCTGGTTTCAATCATCTTTCCAGGTATGGTTTTGTGACCTACCTGTGAAAAAATGATTTCCATTTTTACTAAAACTTAAAAAGGGATGCACTTCTTGCCTCTTGAGATGGTATCGTCTGCTCTCAAATAGGAAATATGCCCTGCATATACAATGTGCTCCTGGGGCTTAACAATGATTTATTTTTATATTTTTCCTTGAATCTACATGCTCCAATAGGGAAAAATATACATGTACTGTGTAAATTATCTTCATACTTTAACACAAAAATTTGTCACTTCTTTTAGAAGTGAAAAGTAGATTCTACTCTTTGCCTTTGAGAATTATGTCCCCAGTCTAGTTTCTTAGTCACAGGAATGCTTCCTTCAATGAATGGATCATTATATTTCCCTAAAAGATTCTTTTACCTGGGTGTATATTTATTTTTCCTAATTTTCAGTGCACCAGCTTGTCCAGAATTATCAGCTCTTACTGCAATTTCAAATATACCATTTTACTTAATAAAAATAAATGTCAAACATTGATTTGTTGCTTCCAGGAGGCTAGATTCCATACCTCTTGGTGACTTCACTACCATTCAATTGGCCTGTTTCACATCAGCAAACTGCTGAGCGTCCTTCTGCAGGCTCTGCCTTCCTGTTTAAATACTGCATAAATACCTAAGTGTTTTCTTGATTTTGTTTTTAATATTGTCAGTTATTTTTTTAAACTTATATTGTTGGGCTTCCTACTGCTGTTTTATTGCTTTGTGCTTGTTTCAGTTACCAGCCCTTATTTCAGGAAATCTTCTAATTCTTTACATTGGATTTACATCAAGGAGGTCGCCTAGTCATGTTCACTCCTTACCCCTTCCAGTGACCTCAACTGCAAAATTCAAGCATTATTGTAAACCAGAAGCTGGCATTTCTCTAGGGATAAACAATATCCATGTGAAAGGAATCAATTCCACATGTCCAACATCTATTTGAGGAAGGACTGAACAGAGTAAGTGGTGAAACAAGTTTTTCCAAAGTCAATTGTTATTAAAGAAAATGTACAACACATTTTTAGTCTTTCACTTAATGCATTAGAACCATATTTAGAGGGAAAAGGAACTGAGAGAAGAGAATATGTGCGCATGTTGAAAACAAAACAGAGCTACTATCTGCCTGAAAGAAAGAACTCCTGGAAAATTCATATTGGAAATGTCATCCTATAAAGAATCACTTATAGTAGCCAGGCATAGTGGTACATGCCTGTAATCCTAATACTTGGGAGGCTGAGGCAGGAGGATTGATGTGAGTTCAAAACCAGCCTGGGCTACAAAAGTGAGCTCAAGGGCAGTCTGAACTGCATAGCAAGACCCTGTCTCAAAAAGACAAAAAAAAAAAAATCACTTATAGGGGCCAGCCTGATAGCTCAGCAGACTAAAGCACCTGCTTCTGTAGAACACAGCGGCTGGGGTTGGATCACTGGTGTGCCATGCTGGCCCCACCCACAGGCTCCCTAAGACAGTGATTAAGACTGGGCATGGTGGTACGCACCTATAAACCCAGCTCTTGGGAGGCTGAAAACAGGAGAATCACTATGAGTCTGATCTATGTTGTGAAATCCTATAGACCCTGTAGAGCCTTACTACATACATACATACTACATACATACATACATATATACATACATACATAATCATTTATAGGAAATCCTGATGTAGAATATAAAACACTAATGTTTGACTCACTGTAATTTTGGCTTAGGATAATATTTTAAAGATAAAGTTATACAATAAAATAAATAAGAATTCAACAGAAAAATGTTTGACTCAGGACATCTTCAAACAAATGTCTATAGAGAGTATCAGCTGCCAAAAATACATTCACCTTACCTGTGGCATTAAACATCATTTTTAAAAATTCAGTACTAAGGAAGTCTTACTTACACTTAATTTTTGTCCCTGAAGATCTACTTTTCTTTGAGTCAACATAGTTTTATTGCCTATAACAGTTACAGTATTTTGTATTATTACCTTTTATACACAAAGTTAAGTAACAAATTTTCCACAGGTCCATGTACTGTATAAAAAAGTAGAGAAAGAGACAGCGGTATGATTATGGTATTATGCTTCCGGTACTACCCTATTCATGCTTATACGACCAAAACAGATTCATATCAAGAGAAGATTTAGTCAAACACTAAAATAAATAGGGTTTTTTTATCATTTAAATTCACCATCAATAGCAATTATTCATAAAATATTCTGTTCCGCCTTTACAAATTAAACATTTAACTGGATACAACTTATAGAAGATAAATATATTTTTAAAATATTGAGCTGTCCATTTGACTCAACTTTGTATTTGGCATATGTAAAGTGACCTCTATGTCTCAATCAATCAATTGGTGAGTGAACAACAGTACATTGAATGCAGGGCCAAGAGGTCACCTGGATGTGGATAGCATAGTATCAACAAAGGGCCAGGAACTAACTGGCATGGCTGCTCTGTCACTTGAGGTCAGACTGGGATGACAGTTGTTGCCAATATTGTATCAGTGGTAAACAGCTGGCATATCTATGGGTGGATCATTGCAAAGCCTGTGCATAAATAAGTGAAGAAAAGGAGGGAATGATTAATCCGATTTATGACTTGAAAATGCAAAATCGAAACCTCACACAGACTGGAGTCATTCAGAAGTCCAGAAATGTGTTGAGGTGTAGAGCAGAGGTTATAGCATACATGAACAAGGCCAGCAAAATAGACAGGAGGAAGAACCAAGCCTGATCTACTGGTTGATCATAGGAGCAGCTCGCACAGAACTATCTCTGCACCCCAAGCTGGCCAGGTACAAAGGGCTCAGAACCACAGGTTCTCTTGGGCTCAGCAGCTCAGCTGACCCTGTGATTAGACTTGTGGCAACAGTGTTATAGTATAGAAAGCTGATGACTTGCAGGGAGTCTAACTAAACTCTGGGGCATCAGTTAACAGGAAAATGTATTAGTGATGAATAAAGTTATTACTAATTAACTTCAGATTGAAGAGACCTATAACACACTTGATAGTCCATGAACAGACCTGTTCGCTAGATCCAAGGCTTTGTTAGGAAAACAGGAGAGACCCAAGTAAAACAGATTCCCAAAGTAAAGAACATTAAACACTACATTAGCAAAGGGCTAAATTGTAGGGCTCCTTGGGGTGAGCTGTTACATTTTATATATTACTGACTATCCAAGTAGAACCAAATTTCTATTAATTATTTACTTAATAGTTTTTGTTTAATTACTATGATAATACAATGGAATTGTACTTTATTTAGAGATGAGATTAAGTATAGCAGGGCTTACTGCAAGCCAAACACACTTTCTTCTTATATGTATTTCTACGCAAAGTTATTGCATTCGTTCTTATAGAAACTTGTTAAATATTATTCTCATGATTATTTGGTAGTCAAAGAAACAGAACTGAAGAATTTAAGAATCTTGTTTATAAATAGAACTAAAATTTGAAGATAGGTAGGTAGTCTAATTCTAAAAGCTAGAAACCATACTCTGCTTCTCTTCAGATAGTATAAATCATTTGCCTTTTGCTAAAACCTAAAGACGTAAACCAGAATGGTACACTTCATGCGAATAATAATACTTTACATCCATACATAAACTGGTAATTATTAAAATCCAATTTGTGCTTTCAAATATCAGAACAGCCTTGGATAGTGGGTGGTATTTTCACACAAGTATTTTTTTCTGTGAGACTGAAACTCATAAAGAGGGAAACCTATCTAGCATGGGTAGAACTTTAACTTGATAATAGAAAATATTTCAGGAACGCTAGTCAGAAGTTAAAATTAGGAAGAACAAAGGACCAGAGAATGTGAGCTTGCTTGACCCCTGGAAACAAGGTAAGAATGAGGGACTAAGTTCAGACATCAAGAGTTTGGGGCCAGTACCAATCCTAGGACTTCTGAGAAGATGAAGAGCTCATCTTTTCTTTCTTTCTTTCTTTCTTTCTTTCTTTCTTTTTTTTATTTTAGGGAAGGGTCTACAGGATGTTCAGGGTCTCACTACTAGACTGGACTTGTAGTGATCCACCTGTTTACAGCCTCCCAAGAGCTGGGATTACAGGTGCATACCACCATGCCCAGTTCAATTGCTGTCTCAGCATCCCCCAGGGGTGGGGCCAGCGTGGCAGGTCGAGGGATTGAATCCCCAGCCCCTGTACCTGCTTGCAGGTGCTTTAATCCGCTGAGCTATTTGGCCTGCCCCTTGAAGAGGTCATTGTTTTACGTAAATGATCTTTATCAATTAAGCTGCCTGAACCTTGTGATCAGTCATAAGCATGTGTTCAATCTCCTTGTGGTCTAAAACTTCCACATTGGAGATGTTCAGCAAAGTTTACCGATAAGTGATTCAGGCTAGGAAGTTGGGCCAGACTTGGTATTTCCTGTGTAAATTTTTCTAAGGAGTGTTGAGAGCTGAAAGAGTAGCTCAATGGTAGAGTCCTTGCCTACGATATATAAGACCCTGGGTTTGATTCCTAGCACTGAAAGACAGACAGACAGACAGAATGACAGAATGACAGACAGACTGAATGACAGACAGATAGAATGACAGGCATGGATCTTAGGCACATATAAATACAACTGTCAAAAATTTAAATGCAAAATAAATGCAATACTGATCAGTCTTCCAAAACAAACAACTCAGTTTAATTCTTTACTCTTCTCACTAATTTTTATCTGCTCAGTCACTCCCAGGTGTAACTAGAACATTTCTTTATAAATTACGCCTCTGTGCTTCACCTCAGAGCCCTTCTCAGAAGAGGCACATATTTCAGTGACTTCCAGGAAGTTCGGCTTCATTTACGCTAGTTTATTTACTACATCGAGCAAGCATCAGGGAGCCAGCCTATGCAATCTTTCATCAAGAACATCTTAAGAATCTGGCTTTTGAGTCTCTTCTCTTTCCACAACACAGCTTATAGGAAGCTGCTATCAGACTTTAGGACTTGAGTTCTAAACTCCTGGCTTTTAAGACTTGAGTTTTAGTCATGACTATTACAACTCTATCCCTGCTGCCACACTTCACTCTTGACTTTTTCCTCTTGTAGAAATTTAGCAGGCATTTGCTTATGTTACTATGATCATTTTGATGTTAATATTACACTCATTTTTGTGACATTCCCCATTCAGAAGGAATCCATTTTCAGATTCTTTAATGAAAATAATTTTATCTATTCCAATGAGGTTTATTTCAATTGCTAGTTGTTAATTTAAATTCAGCTTGAAATAGAAATATAATTGTTAAGTTTGTTCCTAAGATTGACAAACTTGTATATTATACCTCTAGCTCTACATTTTAATGTTTCCCTCATTAATCTAAACATAAATTACAAAATACAGCATTTAAGATTATAAAGCTATTTTAGAGACTAATGACTTCTAAACCTGGGTTTTTCAGAAATAAAAATCGAGTCCAAATGGTAAGCCATTGTCATATCTATAACAAAAACACCTGAGGAACTCTAAAATGAAAACAGGTTTATTTAGCTCACAGTTTGGAAGCAGACTGAGCTGTCCTTTGACTCAGCTCTGGTGAGGCCCTCAGAGAAGGCAGCATGTGAGAGGAGAGTGTGTGCAAGCGGGAATCACATGGTGAGACAGAAAACCAGACAGCACAGAGAGGCCAGGCTCACTCTTGCAGAACAACCCACTCTCAGAGGAACTAACTGGGTCTCACAAGAACTTCGTTAATCCCTCCTGAGGGCGGAGGCCCCAGTGACCTGAACATCTCCCACTGGACCAAGCCTTTGGAGGGTTTTACACTTTAACACCTGCATGTCAAACTCCAACCCATGAACACTTAAGGAACAAACCACATCCAAAGCATAATGTACAAAATAATTAAGTGATATATTCAGAGTTCCTAAGTAGTAAATGAGAAGCCAAGCTTATACATTTGGCCCTTAACCAGAGCCCCATTTGATGAAATGACATTCATGTATAGTAAAATAGTAAAAACCTTTAAAAATAAAAACAAACTTCAATAGGGCCAGCCAGACAGCTCAGTGAATTAAAGCACCTGCTTAGGCAGACACAGTGACCATGCCATGCATGCCCTGCCAGCCCCACTGCTGGGGCACACTGAGAAGAAAAGAGTCCAGGTGTGGTGGCATGCACCTGAAATCCCAGCACTTGGGAGGCTGAAAAACAGGAGGATCCCTATGAGTCTGATCTGTGTACTGAGACCCTGTAGACCCTACTAAGTACCAAAAACAAAAAAAACTACTTCATAACAAGAATTGAAATTGCATGAAAATCTTTAGCCTATAGGAGAAAGTACCCTTTTTAATTGTTCTCTTTACATGTGATATAAATTTATGTGGGCCCTTCTGCTGTGAAGTGAGGTCAGATTTGTTCATTGACATTTTTCTTGCAGAAGAACAACTATTCTGTGTCCATAGTAACTGTTCCTGTCACAGCTTTGGCCCGTGGGATATGAATGTCTTACTTACATGTGCACGCATCTCTTTCATCATGATCTGTGTCATCAAAGGGCCAGCTTGGCAGTGCCATACAATAAAAAGAGCACTGATCCAAAAGCCAGGTAACTTGCTTTATTGCCTCAACGGTTGCAAGCTATGCCGCTTGAACAAGAACAATGAGCAGAAACAAAAAGAGGTGCACCAGGCAACCCACAAGTTCTCTGCAGCTCTAAAAGCTATTCATCATCCTATGCACAAACACTGAAATACAAGTCAGAGTATGAAAGTTCTTGGAGGCTTGGGCTGGCAGGATTTTAAAGCAACAGTTCATGTATACTGCTGCCTTCAGCAGCAACACTGAATAAATTCTCTCCATGGAAAGTCTTCTTATTTTCCATCAAAGATCATTTAGTTTTGAAAAGCAAATGATAAGAATAAGAGACCCTGAAATTGTCATCTGGCCCTGCATCAATGCCAACCTTTCCTCTAATATTTAAAGTAAGATATAGCTCTTCTTGAAAAAGTAAATAACAACCTCTCTTTTTCCTTCTTTAAAAACCAAAATGAAAGGCCAGCCAGATATCTCAGAGGACTAAACCACCTGCTTAGGCAGAATGCAGGGACCAGGGTTCAACCCCTGGTACAACAACCCATGGCAGCCCTGCCCCCAGGGCACACTGAGATGGTGATTGAGACTAGGCATCATGGCACATGCCTGTAATCCCAGCACTTGGGAGGGTGAAAACAGGAGGATCATTACAAGTTTGATCTGTGTAGTGAGACCCTGTAGAACCGGCACTAAATACATTAAAAAGAAAAAGAAAAGATCACAAAATAGTCAATAAAATTATTTGAGTATGAAATAATATAATGAAACTCAAATTGTTAGCAGTTTTAAATAGCTTGTGATTAGCCAGATGTAGTGGTGCACATCTGTAATCCCAGCACTCTGGCACAGTAAGGCAGGAGAGTCACAAGTTAGAGCCCAACCTAAGCAACTTAGTGAGAATGTATCTCAAAACGAAAGAAAGAAAAAAGAAAGAAAGGAAAGAAGGAAGGAAGGAAGGAAGGAAGGAAGGAAGGAAGAAAGAAAGAAAGAAAGAAAGAAAGAAAGAAAGAAAGAAAGAAAGAAAGAAAAGTCTAAGGATGTAGCTCAGTGTAAAATTTCTGGGTTTAATAATTAGTACTACAACCATGAAAGAAAGAGAGAGAAAAAAAGAAATAATGAACAAATTAACAAACAAAAGAAAAAAAGAGCCTACTTAAAGAGGTTTTTTATCAGTGTAATGATCACTACAAGGAAAAAGAACCTATAGTAGACAACAAATTAAAAAGCAAGGGCGTAGAGCCTACACCTAGAGAAATATCACCTAATCAGAAAGGAAGGCAGCAAGAAAAGAGGATGGATTTACATAGTATCCAGAAAACAATTAGCAAAGAGGCAGTAATATGACCTCACCTATTGTCTTTGTCAATGTCTCCTGGCTTAATGAACACTCACAACTTAGGGGAGGAGAGGTTTCTTTTGGCTCAAGGTTGCAGGCCATGGTTAGCAGTCTCCCAAGAAAACACAAGACAACAGACAGGTGCAGCAGAGGAAAGGATCCTCAACCAATGGGAGCCAGGAAGCTGAAAGAGAAGGGTGGAGCTAGGGACAGAATGCACCTTCCAGTCACAGCCCAATCAAGCACTGCCAACCAGGACCCACCTGGCTCAGCTACTGAACCTGTCAATGAATGAATCCACTGTTGGGGTTTTCACCTTCATAATCCAATTACCTTCTACATATATGAGAACTTTGAGGACTAATTTAGATCCAAGATGTAACACATATCAGTAATTACCTTGAATGTAAATGGATCAAGATCTGTAACAAAAGATTTGGGGTAGCACAATGGGTAAAAATTAAAGAAGACAAACAAGATCCAAGTGACTCACTGATCCTAGGAGGGCAGAGACTAGAAGTGAAGTCTTGAGAAAAGGTGCTCCCTGTAAATGGAAAACACAAGACGGCATAGCTATATGCACAGCAGCGAGACATAATAGACTCTAATCTAAAACATTGTAGAATTAATCAAAAAGGGTCATTTATAATAACAAAAGAGTTAGTCTCTCAAGAGCATATAACAATCATACACAGGCACACAACATCAAAGCACTAAATATATAAAGCAAATTTTAATAGACCTGAAAAAAGATATGGCCCACAATAGAATAAGTACGGGGAAGTTCAATACCCATGTTATGGTTTATATCTAGATGCTCTCATGCACGCATAGGCAGGACATTCGGAAGGTGACTGGATTACGGGGGCTTAGAGTGCACCTGTTGTTAGGAGGTGGGGTCTGGTCAGCAGACAGGTCTCCGAGGCATGACCTGGAAGGTGTGCTCATCTCCCCAGCTCTTCTTTTTTACTCTTTCTGCTTCTTGGTCACCATAACACCAGCACCTTTCCTTCCTCCTTGCTCCTCTATCATATCATCCTGCCGTGGAGCCCAGAGACTACAGAATGAGCCAAAATAAGCCTCTCCTCCTTCACATTGTGTCAACTATTATGTCGTGCTTAGAGAGTGACTAAAAGACCCCACTTTCAGTGTATGCAGGCTGTGCAAGCAGAAAATCAATAAAAGGAGCTCAGACTCAATCTACCTTTTAGCAACAACAGACCAAACAGGCTCATGCAGAACATTCTATCCAACAGCAGCAGAGTTAAATTCTTCTCAGTACACATGCAACATTCTTCAACATAGATTTAGTAAGCCAAAAAACAGGTCTAAACAAATTTGGAAAGATTCTAATCATATCCAGTATCTTTTTAAAGACAACATGAAACTATAACTCAGCAACAGGAAGAATTAGGAAAAATTCACACACAAAAAAATAAAAATTAAGCAACATGATCCCCCCTAAAAAAATTTAGAATTAATGAAATAAATGATATGTTCTGAAACATTCCACAAATCAAAGAAAAAGTAAAAAGCAACATTTAGAAATATCTTGAGAAACATGAAAGCAGCACACTAAAAATCATGGAACATAGCAAAAGTAGTTTTAAGACAGATATTTACAGCCAGAAATGTCTACAGAAAGAAATGCAGAAAAAAAAGGAATGGAGGAAAGAAATGGGGGTGGGAGGGAGAGAACTCCCAAGCAATCTAATGTTATACTTCAATACAACCTCAGTGAACTAGAAAAATAAGCAAAAAATGAAGTCTCAAATTATTAGAAGAAAACAATACAGATCAAAACCAAAATAAATGAAATAAATATAATTCAAAAGATCAATGAATCTAAGACTTGATTTTAAGAAGATAAAATTAACAAACTATTGGCTAAACTAAGAAAAGACTAAAATAAATAAGATCAAAACTGAAAGAAGAGGCATCACAAGTAATACACAAAAATAAAAAGAATCATAAATATAAATAATTATTTACCAACTAATTTGATAAACAAGAAGAAATTTATAAATTCCTAGATACATATAAGCTAAAGAGATTGGACCATGAGAAAATAGAAAATTTATCAGGCCAATAATGAGCAGAAAACTGAATCAGTAATAAAGTCTCCGATCAAATAAAACTGAGCACCCACTGACTTCATTGATACATTCCACCAAATATTTAAAGAATTAATACTAATTCTTTCCAAACTTTTCAACAAAATTAAAGAGAAAGGGGCTGGAGAGATAGCTCAGTCCAAAGAACCTGCATAGGCAAGTTTAGGCAAGGTTGCACGAACTGCAGTTCAATCCCTGACACCATGTGTCTGCCAGCCCCGCCCCCAGGGTGAGCTGAGCCAGCCACAAGAAAAAAAAAAAAAAAAACCTTTAAAGAGAAAGGAACTCTTTCAAGCATACTTTATGAGACTATATTAGTTGGATATAAAAGTCAGACAAGAACACAAGAAGAGAAAATTATAGACCAATATCCTTGATGAATACGGAAACAAAAATTCTCAGGAAGACACTAGCAAACCGATTACAACAGCATATTAAAAGGATCTTTCACCATGATTAAGTAAAATCTACCTGGAGACCCAAAGGCAGTTCAACCCAAAGGCAAATCTATGAATGTGATTCACTACAGTAACAGAATAAACAGCAAAAAACACATGAACGTGTCAATAGATGAAAAAAACGCATTTAACAGAATTCAACATCTTTTCATAATTAAAAGAAAAACTCTCAATAAATTTAGTAGAGAAGGAATACATTTCCTTGTAGCTATTATGCAAATCTACACCTATAATCATGATCAGTGGTGAAAGTTTTATGGCTATTCATCTAAGACCAAGAACAAAACAAGGATCCCGACTCTTGATGACTTCTATTCAACATGGTGCTGGAAGAGCCAGAGCAGTTAGGTACATAATAAATGAATGAATGATTGAATGAATGAATGAGTGAATGAATGAATAACTCAATTTATAAAGGAAGAAGCTAAATCACCCCTGTCTTCCCTTTACTTGATCTCTGGGATGGTTATCCTTGATTGCCAACTTGCCTGGGGTGAGAAACTAAAATTACTAGAGCACACTTCAGTGTGGTATACCAGGGTATTTCCAGAGGCAATTGGCATGTGGCTCAGAGAAGTGAGGGGGAAACAAGCCGGGTATGTATGTGGCATTATCCAATAGGCCAGGGACCAAGTTGGCATGACTAAGTCAGCGCCATGCAAGCTAGATTCTTCCTCAGAGTCTGTTGCCTACAGCCATCAGAACCAGCTTTCTTCAGCTTTCTATTTTTATTTATTTATTTTTTCCAGAACCAGGGATTGAACTCAGGCCCTTGCACTTGCCAGGCAAGCGCTTATTCTACTGAGCTATCTCTAAGCCCCTCTTCTTCAGCTTTTAAGCATGGACTTATTCCAGTGACTCTCCAGAGAGATTCCAGGCTTTTAGCTGCAATTGCAGTACAGCTTCTCAATCGAGATGAAAAGCTCTAGGGCTTCCACCTTGCAGACAGCTACTGTGGGGCTATCTTATGCAAACTACTTAAACTATCCAGCCCCTTCTGTAATTCAATGAAATAAATTCATATATATATATATGTATATATATATATATATATATATATATATACATATATATATATATATATATATGTGATTCTGTTCCTCTGGAGAATCCCAATATATAATTCTATATATAGAAAATCCTAAAAACACCACCAAAACCTGTTAGAATTGATGATTCCAGTGCTCAGAAGGCTAAAAACAGGAGAGTCACTGAGTCCAATCTGTGTAGCAAGACCCTGTACTAAATGCATTTTTTTTTAAGTTGGAAAGAAATAGTCCAAATTTTTAAGTTTCCTCTAGGTGATAGAAATAAATTTTTTACGAGACTCACCAGGCAGTGCCAGGCCCACCAGGCTGTGCCAGACCCACCAGGCAGCACCAGGCCCACCAGTGCCAGACTCTCCAGGTGAGGGTCCTCACGCCCACCGCCAGCACAGCCTACCATCATCAGGCAGTGCCAGGCCTACCAGGGCCAGACTCGCCAGGTGAGGGTCCTCAGGCCCACCGCCCACCAGCACAGCCTACCAGCATCAGGCAGCGTCAGGCCCGCCAGCACCAGGCCCACCACGTGAGACCTCCTCTGGCCCCACCTCCAGTGCAGCCTATCACCCAGTGCCAGACCCGTCGGGTGAGTGAGACCCCCTTCCTCCAGCCTACAAGCAGCTTAGCAGTTCCACAAGCCCACTCTGAAGGAACAACCCGTGGGCACGCAGTCCTGCACCAAAGATCACAGCTACTCAGAATGATACAGACAAGGAGCAAAATGCAATCTCAGGTCCCAAACCCACCTGAAACAAATACAAGAGTCACTACCATACAAGAAATTGGGAATCATGCAGCCGAAATCTCTGAATTCGTAGCATCTGAAGTAAACAAACAAATGCAGAAATGTGTAGAGGAACTCGGATTGGAGGTAAGTT
>PVKN010029397.1:0-13005 GCA_004027915.1 Capromys pilorides
TTTCTTCAATTTAAACTTAAAATTGTTTGAGGATTTATTTCTCAAAATAAGTCATACGTATATATGAAAACAACTTCTTCACTTTCAATATGAAATCTCCCTTGGAGTTTTTCCCAAGAAAGTATCGTCACTTCCGGTCCCCAGGATGCCATCAGCTGAAGACATACCCAAACGTCCAATGGAAATGAACCTGTAGGTAACAAAGCAATGCGGTTATGTCCCTCTTCAGCTCCTTAAAATCTTCTTACTATGGAATTAATCTTATCAAAACATTACTTAAAGCTGCATTATTTTCCTCGTATGCTGGGAACCTTGGGAAATAAGACAGAACATATAGTATATCTTCAGAATATATGCACACACCTGTAAACCCAGCCATTAGGGAAGCAGAAATCAGGAGGATCACTGTGACTCTGAGTTGCATTGTGAGACTCTGCACATACACACACACACACACACACACACATACACACACACTAATAATAATGATAATAATAATAATAATAATAATAATAATAATAATAATAGTAATAAACAAACTCTGGCCAGGGAGATAACTTGGCAGCCGAAACACCTGCGTGGCAAGCCCAAGGAGCTGGGTTTGACTCCTGGTACCACATACTGTGCCAGCCCCGTGGGAAGCCAGCCACAGAAACTGGGCATGGTGGCACACCGCTGAATCCCAGTGCTAGAGAGACTGAGACAGGAGGATGACTATGAGTCTGAGCTGCATAGTGAGACTCTGTACCAAATAAATTAATTCAAAAAAACAAAGGATACGAAACAAACTAAAATGAACAGTGTGTCAGATACAGCATACCAAAGTAAATTAGAACCCACAATTTACCTCCAAATTTGGCAAACCCTTACATATCTAGTATATGCAAACAAAGATAAAATGTGGTATGTTAAAAGAAAAAATAAGAACCCTTAAATTTTCTGCAGTATAATTAAATACAGCCTAAATAAGAATATTTTCTGGAATAAGCAGGATTCCAGGCTGAATACTTCACTCTGTCAATGTGCAGGTTTTATTTAAAACAGGGAAGAGGGTGGGTAATTCAGAAGCAATGTCATTGGTTGCTGTTGCCGTGTACCTGCCTTACATGGTCAGATTTTGTCAGCTTTCAGCTTCTGATTGGCTGCAGACTCAGCTGTTATGATTGGCTGGCATGAACGTGCTTGGCTGCCATGGCGTACAGTGAGGAGCTCATAATTTCTTCTCATGAAGGTGCTTGTAGTTCATTCTGTTCAGTGGCTTGTTTGGACCAGATTTATCATTCAAATATGAGGCTGACTTAAGCCACATTTATTTTGACTCAATAGATATCTTGGTATAAGGGCCATCTAATAGATGATGTTCAATAAGTATTTGTTCTTGAACAATTTGTACACTACTATAAGTAATTATCTTACAAAAATTAGGGCGATAATTTGAGGTCATTTTGCATCATAATGCTCAAGAAAATGAATATTCTGTTAGATACAGCATTATGTTAAAATTACACAGGTTAGCCATAATAAGGAAAAAATCACATTGCAAGAGTTTAAACAAAAATTATTAATGCAACAAAATACTTCCAATTTCAAGGAACACTTTTCAACTATGAAGGAATTGTTCAAAATTTAACAAGTACTGATCTCTCTAGCAAAAACCTGTAATTTTCTAAGATAATACTGGAGGTGTATTGTTTGATATAGTCCTTAATGTTATATGCAGTAGCTTCCTATTCCTCTACTTTCTTTAATGCAATTAATTATTAGCATTGATTCATGTCTCTGTGATACATTTTTGAGTTTCCAATAATGTGTTTTTTCACTGAATTATATGCAAAATGTCTAATTTTAATTTTTAATTGAACTTCTGTGGTTTCTATTCTTCTCCTTCCAGTTAAGGAATGCATCCCTAGCTTTCCAAAGATGTCTTGGAGCTGCACATTAAAGACAAAATGGCACTTTGTGAAATGCTGGAGATGTGCAGACTTTATCTCAAAAATGCAAATTAAACATTTTTCCCAGCAGAATCTAGGAAACAAAACTTGCCATGAAATCATCTGTAACATTAATGAACAAAACATAGCCCTATGCAATTTGTAGGAAAATGTATTTACTTCCACTGCTAACTCCAAAGTAATCTAATTGTTTAAGAATGTCAAAATTTGTACTATTTTCTTAGACAGTACATAGCCAGTAAATTTCTATTCAGTAAATAGAAGGACAACACTAATAATGCACTATGTCTCTGTCATATGAAATGAATGGATAGGGCTATTTTATTTTATTTTTATATAGTTGGTACAGGGCCTTGCTATGCAGCTCAGACTTGTAGTGGTCCTTCTGTCTCAGCCTCCCCTGCACTGGTATTGCAGGTGTGCATCACCGTGCCTGGACTTGCTGCTGGCTCACCACGCTTCGGGGGACGGACCAGGTGTGGCCTGTGTGCCGGGGATCTAACTCTAGTCCCTGCACTTGCCTAAGAAGGTACGTACTCTGCTGAGCTATCTCACCGGCCCTTGGATAGGAACACTGTATCCATCATGATTTCATCATTAAGTGGAAGAATTCTTATCCTATTTTCTGTAAAGGTTATGCTCTTGAAAATAGAACAATCAAGGTGGCAAAATGAAAAAGAAACTTTCAGCCTGGAAGGGAGCATTAGCAACCTGCATTTTCATGGTCTTCTGTGATGGTGGTGGTTACCGTTAACTGGTCAGCTAGCATGACTTGGTTAGTTGCGCAAGGGAACATGCAACTCTTCCGCGGAGTGCTCTGGCAGGGTCCTGGGGATGTGATCTTGACCCTGGCGCGCGGCGGCCTGGTACACGGCCCCTTCCTCCCCGGCTGTTGCCTGCCGGGCGTCCCTGTTGCCCTACTGCACCACTGCACCGCGCCCTTTTACAGCCCTCTTCCTGCCTGGGAGCCGGTTCTCCCTGGACCAGATGCTCTGAAACCGTGACCACATTAGACTCTTCCTTCAAGTTGTGGGGGCTGGGCATTGCTTCCCAGCATCAGGAAAACTAATCATCAATAAAAATTACGCATTTGTTCTTATTTAATCTTTGCTCCCTCTGCTCCTTTCTCTTAACTCTGGCCCTGAATAAAGTATTGAAAGGGAGCATTACCGTCCCGACCATCGCAGAAGCGTCTCTCCCCATGGCTTCATACGATGCGATGTGGCCCACGACCATGGATCTGGTCATCGGTCTGCTGAGAATTTTCATGCTGACCTACTGTTGGGTGCTGTTAGATAATCTCCTGCATCTGAGCCAGGATCATCAGCTATATTAACTTTCCACTGTGGCTCCTGGTGGGTCAGGAGCTTTAATATTTGTTGTGCACATTTCCAAGAGCCATGTCCTGTGTTAAATAAATTTATGTGGATATTTTAATAAATGCTGTGCAGCTCCAGAGATTAAAAATTTAAAAGAGAATCACGGGTTCAGGCCCTCTGGCTGGCATGCGCCCACCTGGCTCTCCTGGGAAGGCGATGCCCTCTGCTGCGAGCACCAGGCCTCCTCACTTCCTGCTCCGTGCTCCCGATGGCAAAGGCCCCCACGTCCAGAGCAGCCTAGACGGCGTTCTGTCCCTGGCTGCTCGCTTCTTCACAAGGGCCGAGCCCCCCGGTTTTGATTCCCTCCTCTATTCCCCAGTGACTTCCACACGATTATTGCTTTATTTTATCAGACGTTCCCTGTTGCCTGATAAAATCTCATGCTGGGGGTACTGCTTCTCTTGAAAGGTGAGAAGTGAAACATTTCCGTTCAAGTTAACTCATTTCAGATGCTTCATTAAACTATCAGGTAGGGGACTGGGGAGATGGCTCTGTGGCACAAGTGCCTTCCTGGCAAGCGCAAGGTCATGTGTTCAAATCCTGGTCCCGCAAAAACAAACTAACAAACAAAAACCTATCAGGTAGTTTGTAGAGAATATCTCCACCAAATATCTTGATTGTATGTATTTATCTTTTCTGGATTGCAGGGGTGTATATATTGCAGATAGAAACAAAGGCCCCTTCAGATTGTACTTGGCCTTTCGCGATGCACCTCTCTCTGTTGCTACCTGCACAATTTCCTCTCCGTGTTCTCAATCGGGGCCTTCTGCTGTGCTGATCCACTCTATAGAAGTCAGCTCTCAGTGGTGTTTCAGTGGTTGTTTTGTGCCATTCTTCAATCCCAAATAAATATATAAACTAGACCACATATACTAAAGATGCATATTTGTGAAGATCACAGGACTGTGACATCCTTCATGAGCTGCAGGACAATTTGAAAGGAAGGGGACACTCGGAGATGTGAGCTCACATTAGCATTACAGACTTCCCTATAGCCTTTGATGCCTTAGGGTTACCAAGGGTGCAACAATTAAAAAAGCAAAACAGCAAGCAACCCATGTGTAAGGGAATAGGAGCAGCTCAGTCACTGGGAAGAAAAAATTTCACTGATCATCAAAATCCAATATATATATAAATACCTTGAACAAACTTTGCACCAAAAGTTTCACATGTTTGAATCCAACTGCACAGTTCTAAAATACAGAGTGAAAATCAAGAGAAGGGACACTGTAAACCTATAGACAATATCGTGTCAACTTCTTACAAGAAAAGGAAATGAGTCCTCATGAAGCTCTATTGGAGAATGTATAGCCCTGAACATAGTCTCTCTCTCTCTCTCTCTCTCTCTCTCTCTCTAGTATATATATGTGTATATATATAATATCAAGTTTGTTAAAACAAATGGTAGTTATAATAAATAAAACAATCGTGTAAATTTGTACATCTACAAGTATATTTGGAGAACAATATTATGAAACGTCAGTAACATGCACACTGAGGACCATGTTTACCAGGAGATTTAAAGGGAAGGAGTCTTGCAATTCTGCCCTATACCTTTTGGTATTTCTTAAACCTTCTATACCAAGCACACTAAGGAACTCCTAATAATGCTTCTTTTTTCCTCTTACACCTTTCAGTCAGTTAGCCCATATTGCCATCATTTTCCCACTGAAAATGATGTCTGTGTTGAGTTCAGTGAGTTTAGTTTCTTGGTCTGCCCTTGCAGATCACATGACTGGTTATGTTTTCTCCTTAGAGGCTGTTATCTAACCCCTGACAACTATTTCATGGTATACTGACTGGAATACAATGATTCTAAGTCTGATAAAACCATCTAGAAATCATAAGGTTTCATATGTGATGGTCAGGGGTGGTTTGAATATTCGTTATTTTTTTATGGGGCCCTTGGTGATCTTTTATTTTATTTTTTTGGAAATTTGTGAAGTTTATGTCACAGCCAATGAGTGGAGCAGTTAGTTACACTTGACATCATGTTACCCTAATTGGCCTCCTCATCAAAGTCTAATTATCTTCCTGAAGTACAGTTCCAACTGCTGAAACATTTGCTAGTACTTAGTACTGCAAAACAATCCCCGAACGTGGCATGTAATACCCTTCTAGGTTCCTTTTTTATTTAATAAAGTTTATGGGTACAATACAGACAATGTGCAAAGGTCATGCTCACCATAAGCAATTTGCCCCGTGCATGACATACTTCATGTGTCTCTTTTTCCTACCAGTCCACTCTCCTCCCTTCAGTCCCTCTTGGGCATACTGGACAAGAATAAGAAAATAAGATAAACTGAGCAACTGAGAAGGACATGCACTCCCAGCAGGAGGATGAGCCACCAGGACCCCGAGGAAGGCGAATGCTGTTAAGGAGGAAGGTGCTGCCGAGTCCTGATGGCTTTCTTGTCCTTGGAGGAGAGTGAATATTGGTAGGGCATTTCTATGGGCACTTTGTGCTGCTGAGGGCAGATAACCAGGCTGTAGAAGTCACCTGTGTCCCCTGCCCCAGCACCCAACCAGCACATCCACTCTGTGTGGACCAGCTCCAATGCCTGCACCCTGCTGGAGATTGCAGAAATGAAGACGGCCTGCGGCAGAAGAGGACAGAGGCACCCAGGCGGCCACAGGACGGGAGACGCATGCCGAATCTCCAGCAGAATCACCTTGGGAAATAACCAGATGGGCTGCTGTGTCTTTCACTCTTGTATGACATCGCCACTTAGTAAAATGCAAGTAAACCTGTCTTAAATGTATGATACAGTTTGATTATTTTAAAACAAAATTTAAACTTGTTTATATTAAATGGACAGATCAAGTTAGGGAGACAGCTCTGCAGTCTAAGCACCTGCCTGGCAAGCGCAAGGACCTAGGTTCAATCCCCTGTACCACATGCCACGCCACTCCAGTCCCACGCCAGCCACCGAGTGGTGGCACAGGACCATAATCTGAGCGCTGGGGAGACTGAGACCAGAGAATCACTACAAGTCCAAGCTACATAATGAGACCATGTTGCAAATTAAGTAATTAATTAAAGATAAAAAAGAATTTTAAATAGACAATGTATTTTCCATGTGCAACATGGCATTCTGAAGTACAGATGATCCCCCAGTGGATGACGGTTTTTGACTTACGTGAATTTTCAGTTTCTTCACAGTGAGAAAGTAACACACATTTGGGTTTTGGATTTCGATCTCTGTCTCATGTGGGGCTTGTAGTACCTGGCATGGCCGCCTCTTGTGATAGTGGTGGAATCCTCACACCGCAGCCACACTACCAGGACAGAACGAGTCTGTACCCCACAGGGTGCCCTATGAGTCACCAGGACTGGGTGTCTGCTGTGAGGCCACAGATCCCCTGGGGCCTTACCTACCATGCTGCGCAGAAGCACGGGAGGCTCCGCTTTGGGGCTGCGAGGTGGTAGGGCTCTGCCAGGGCCGCTTTCCCTGCAAGTCTCCGAGGCCTTCCTGTTCCTTCCAGCGCTGGCAGCTCTCCCACCGAGCTCTGCCTGTGCTTCTCAGCCCTACCCTGCGTTTCTGCACCTCCCCTGCCTCTCTGCCCAGAAAGCGATGCTCATTGCTCAGTCTGTAGGAGTGCACATGGCTTGTTCTCAGCACCTGGGGATGGCTAAGCTCCCCACTCCACAGGAGGGTGCTGGTACCTAGTCTCCCTCCAGCCTCCGCAGAACTGCTGGTCCTTAGTGCACAAGGGCAGCCCATGTGGAGAGCAGGGGGTGACCGTGGTAGGATATCCAGAAAGCTTTACCCTGGAAGCTATGGGACTTATGAACAGTCCTCTTGCTGGGAACAATGCTAGAGAGCTGGCAAGAATCAGGACTCTGGGTCTGCTGGGCAAGATGCCCCTTGGCATCTGCTATGGGCCTCTGAAGAAGCCACATGGCCACTGGAGAGAACTCTGGACTCCAAGAGCCGATGAGTAGCTTGTTGATCTTGCAAAATCCTCTTCTCTGTTTCTTCTGCTTCTCTGCCTCTGTTCTTCGCAGGTACACAGCACTGTAGTGAGGAGTCTGGGCTCACGCAAGGACAGCCTCGCCAGTGTTTGGCACAAGGAAGCACTGCCCGCAGCTGGCTGCACGATGCAGGGACGAGGATATGGGAATGGGTTTGACCCATGCTTGCAGGGAAAGCTCCAGTGCAATTGTGCAGTTATGACCCTTCCTGGGGCAGAGCCTCAGTGATGGAGAAGGACATCTGAGCCCCGTTTGCAGTGGGGCAGCCCAGTTACGCAGCTGTTCTTGTAACTGGTGATACTGCATGTGAAGCTTCACGGAGAGGGTGTGGACTCCTCATTAGGACCCTTCCTGGAGAATATGCATAAAAAGTCACCATTTTCTGTTCGTCTGTTCACCGGCTTTAGCGATAGCCTTCCTTTCTTTCCAGATTCTTATCCGAGTTTGTGGCCTGAGGCCATTGACAGTTCTCGGGAAGCAGTGTGATCCATACAGGCCACCGTAAGTGCTTTCTCAGGCAGGGCTCATCCTTGCTTTGAAGAAGACATCCCGCAAACGCGGTTGAAGTCAACACTGGGCCTTTCATGTACACAGGCAGCCCAAGCTCCTGCCTCTGTGTCCTAGGGTGGGGTAAACGTGGCGCAAGGACACGCTGGCTAGCGGCACCCTTCCTGTGAAACCACTGCCCACTTCAAACTTTCCACAGGACTGTGACCATGACACAGTGCACATTTGGTCTTTGACTTGTCTCCTCATGGAAACGTTTTCCTTATGAATGTTCAAAAAATTAGAGACTTCTGTATTGTAATGTTTAGTCTAAAGCTGCCTTCCTGCACCTTATGTTGGGCTAGAAGCTTTCTCAGTACATAGAGTACTGGGGCCCAATTTTTTAAAAAATGTATTTTAGTACAACATCTGCATGGTCTCACTACATAGATAGGACTTGTAGTGATCCTCCTGCTTTTCAGCCTCCCAAGAACTGGGGTTACAGGTGTGTGCCACCACACCCAGTCTCAATCGACGGCTCAGGGTGCTCCGGGGGCAGGGCCGGCATGGTATGCTGGGATTGGACCCTTTGTGGCCTAATTTGATACATAAGTTATTCTTGTATCAAGTCTCGCAGTCTCAGACAATCACAAGGGGCAACGATGCAAATTAATTTCAAAGACGGCAGAGGTGAACTGCATCCGGGCTGACTGCGCGTACCACACTTCTACCTTGGATGCGCTACTTCCAGCTCTCTGGCTGTAGGAATCGCCTGCCCAGGTAGGGGAGAGGGCCGCTCTGGGAGACTGCTGCCTGCTTCTAGAGCCACAGCTAAGGAGATCTATACAATTAGACATGCTGTGAGTTAGTGTTTTCACAGTGCTTCTTCTGAGTCAAAGGTTAGATTGGCTGGGGGATAGTGGAGGGGAACCCAAGTAGCGGTATGTATCCACCATGGTTAAGAAGCACAGAGTGCCATGTAGAATATGTTTATAATCACTTATCAGACTTTGCACCCAGAGACACAGGGCTTCTAATCCTAGCACAAGGCAGGAGTCTGTGACCCACTGGCACCTGGAAGGGAAACATCCCTTCAGCCTTTCTGTCTTGGGCTGGAGCTAGAGCTTTCTTGCTTGAATTTCTGTTCTCAGAATCTTTCATGATTAAGATCCTGTCACTGGTCAGGTTAAAAGAGCACAGAAGACATTTGGCAACTTGAGAGCAACCTCTACAAAAATCAGTGGTCAACCCCAGAGTCACCATAGTGCTCTGAACCCTGGGAGCAGCCCTCTGCTCAGAAGGAGATACCCGCCCCCGCCCCACTGGGTGCAGATGTCCTGGGGCCCTGTCTGCCTTCTCAAAGGCTTAGATCTCCATCTCAGCTTGTCAATGAGCTCCTCCTGGACTTCTACACAGCCGCCACCATGTCCTGACTGAATTCTTCCACCGAAAGCACTCAGAAGGGAGGCGGTTGTGGGGGGCTGGGGTCTTGGGACATCAACACCCAGCTTCCCGGCACTGCCTCTACTTACAGGAATCTGCGGAACTGAAGGAGCAGGACCGAGGGAGTGAAGCGCTGAATACATCCGACTTCTGTCGCACATGTCAAGTTGCTCTCCAGGATGAGTCACCAAGCTGAGTCAGAGCCACCCCTGCTCCTCATGTGCTTCCATTCTGGTTTTTGCTAGACTTGGGAATGGAAGATAAAAGCCAGAAAAAAAAAAAGGGTATTAACATGTTCCTGCTGGACAACACAGAAGTTCTAATGCCATTAAGTTCCCAGCCTTGCTGCTCTCCCCCATCACTAATTCCCTCCTATTGCTACGACTTCCTGGAATTAACAATATTGTTATTATTTATACTGCAGACTCATTAAAAGGAGAGCTCTTCTGCATACAACGTCAGGGCATTTTATGAGAAGGCTCGGGTTCTTAATGGACCACCACACAATCTAACGCACTGCCTACATGCTGCCAGCTAGATGACAGGGCTGTGCAGTGAAGAGATTGTAAATCACATACACAAAAGCGAAGGTAAAAGGAGACGGACTGGGTCCGGCCTCATGGGACTCCGTGCATAAATCAGGACCGAGGTATTTGCATGCATTATCGGTCCAGAAACAATGTGAGGCTGCTGCTCCAGACACCAGGGATTTGGCATTCCTAAAGAAAATTCTAATGCAAATGCCATCCATAGTGTCCCCTAGGAAGGAGGGAGAGAATTCACCTGATGGGCTCTTTATACAGTTTGTTTCCATGTGGACATCCAGGAAATCTCCGTCTTAAGGAAGAATATGGTGGACATACAGTGTCCAGCTCAGCGCCAAAGGGTGCAGTCAAAGATGGACCTGCCTGAGAGGAGACGGTGACCACCAGGCTCTGTGTGAGGCAAGGCTTCTCTTGAGTTTTACCCTTCATTCTGTTGTCTGTCTCCTCCCTCCACTGCTTTTACCTCAGCTGAACAGGGCTCCACAGCCACTCCCCTCCCTTAAAGACTTTCAGGAGCTGGACCAAAGACCAGTCTCAGCTGGGTTGAAGACCTCCCTCCTCCACATCCTCCAACCGGAACCAACATTTCCCCACTGAACCATGGCTGCTGATGGCCCTGGGGACATCCAGATGCCTGCATACACAGAGCAGCCCTTTCCCTGCTGTCACCCGAGCATTAGTGAGACCTGGATCTGTCCCCTCCAGATTGTGACCACCAGGACCTTATTGACCTCTGATAAGACCCTTGAGGTCAGCTGCGTCCTTCCTTAAAGTTACTCTCCAATGAAGAAAAGTTACTCCTCCTTGAACGAAACTCCCCCTTCAGAGGAAGTAGCTCCCTGCAGAAGAAAATGTAAAACTAGCAGGGCAGGCATTCTAACCCTTCCACTTAGGGTTTTTTGAGGGATTTTAATAAAGCCACCTTATGACCAATTCTAGCTCAGTTTGTTTCCAATTTTTTCTTTTTTATAACTGCCCCTAAATCCTAATAGTTGGGACCTACGGAATTCTTATGAACCGTATATTTCCAAATTGTATGCATTGGACTAATGACTCTAGACAAGATCACACACTATTGCAAAAGTGGCTCGGTATTTCATAACTCTGTATGAAAGTTTATGTGTTGTTCGTTTGTTAGGAAAGGCATAATTGCTGTTAGTGTATCGAAGACCCTGTTATAATCTCCAGAAAAAAAAAACAATTTAAATCTACATTTTCTAAATTGATACTTATAATAAACTGTTCCTTAAACTAAGGGAAAGATTAATATTTTATAAACTAATTACAAAGGGAATTTCTGGGCTCTTTCTTGAATGGCTAGTTTGGGTTTTCTCATTCTGTGACAGGTTGTCATGAAGACTTTCTCTATCCATTTCCCCACTTCCTCCCCCTTCATTTAGTTTTCTGAGTCTGTCTACTTTGTAAAGGAACGCCTGCGCAGGAGTGGCCTCTCTTGTCATGTCGCCCCATGCGCAGGATGCTGTGAAGCTTGCCTGTGCCCTGCATTCCGAGAGTTGCTCGTGAAGCCCCTATGCACCTCCTCCTTCCTGTTACTGGGGGGGCTCTCACCCTGAAGTCCGACTTTTGTGTTCATGTTGCTCATCCTGATACTTTTTCCTCCCCACATTAGAGAAGGAGAAGTTCAGGGCTTCGCCTGTTTGTAACAAAAATGACCTTAGAGTCTCAGATAACTTTTGTATTTCTTATTATTATGGCTGGCTCAGCTTGTCTTAGGGGCGGGGCTGGCACAGCATGTGCTACTGGGGATCACACTGCGGTCCCTGCAGTTGCCTAAGCTTGCCTAAGCAGGTGTTTAGACCCCTGAGCCATCTCGCTGGCCCCCTTTTTTTTGTATCAGGAATTAAACTCAGGACCTTGTGCTTGCCAGGCAGGTCCTGAGCTATATTCCTGGCTCAGATAACTCTAAACAAAGTTAAGGGGAAGAAAAAATGAGTCTCAACTCAGAAGATCTTCCTGGCTCTGCATTTCACACACTCCATTTTTTACTGAGAAGAAATACATTTTTTTCTCTTTCCAAACATATATCAATTTCTATCTGGCCACTGGTTTCCCAGCACCTTATAAATACCTATCATGTTGTTATGGTAACCTGACCTGGAGTTGGATAGACACTTTGACAATGGACAGGAAAGCTACGAACCACCATCAGTAACTCTGGAGGAGGGCAAGGGAGAAAAGAGTGACAACTCCATGATAAACCATCTTAGAGGGTCGCTGGTTGACCCTGAGGAGGACAGTTCATCCCAGTTTTGATAGTGTACCTTATGGTTGGAGACAGTTTTTTGTTTGCTCTCTGCATCCGTGTGGACCCGCGAGGAGAAAAATTTGACATAGCACTGACATTATTTTCTGAAACCGATGGCAGGTTTTGTTTGTGCAAATGACAGCTAGGAGACCCGAGGAGCTAGCATTTATTAGGGGAAGTCTCGAAGGAAATAAGTGGATCAGAACAAGGCAGACTAACCTTGTGTGGAAACACGAGACAGGAAGGACAGGAAACAATAAGGTCACGCTCAGTGCTGCCGTGCAAACATAGTGCTTATGTACACTTCCTTCTCCACTCAGCCTTCTCCAATGTGGTAGCCCATGGCCTTTTCAGACTGGGCCACATGACCTCATCTGTGGACTCATCTCCAGTGGATCTGACTTCTTTCTGGACTTTAAAAAGCAAATTGGGTTTCCTCTTATTTCAAACTGATCTACCTCCTTCAGGACTTACCCATACCATCCAGAAGGAACAAAGTGAAACAATTTTAAGCATGACAAGTAGTGCTTTTGCACAGAATTGATTTATCTCAGAATGATAGCCAGTGACCTCAGCCCTGCTCATCGAGCACATGCTCAGCCCTGTGTGTCTGGTGTTCTCGAGTCTGCAGGGTCTGGGCTGACCTCCCGTCAGCTGCTACCTCTCCACCTCCAATGCAGTTCTTCCTCTGCACCTCACCCTTCCCGTGCTATCCCAGCTCCTGGCCTGATTATTTCGCACTCTTCAGTGAAATGAGCATGACCGGCCTCCATGCCTTTGCGTGACTGTGGCTGAGCATGGACCCTCCTGCACCATATACCAACTTCCCACAGAATTCAGTCACTTTCCACGGGATGCGGAAGCTTCCAGAACTCCCACACCTCTCATGACCCTGCCCCAAACATGTGATTATTTTCTGCATTCACATCCTCCTCCTCCTCCTCCTCCTCCTCCTCCT
>PVKN010029398.1:0-13005 GCA_004027915.1 Capromys pilorides
AAGATCCTTAGTTCCCACTGTAACACACAAAACAGACCTTCATCTGGATTCTCTATTCAACTTACTTCACTTGGTTCTTTAAGAAATACAGCAATTTACTAACTTCTAACTGATCTTCACTACTCAGACCAAAGTCAGTCTAAGCAACATAAAGGTCCACTTCTGGATAATGAAGAGACAAAATAATTCCCAAGGCATCAGAGCCCTAAATGATGGCCAGGGATGTTCAGAAGGTGTGTAGACTAAGAAAGGCTGCCATAGCAACAGCACCTGGTACCCACTTCCAGGCTCCCTCTTATATGATGCAAGAGAAACAGGAGTTCATTTTGTTTGAAATCAACTCACCTTCTCTCGCAACTCATCAACACTGCTGCTCTCCAGCACGACCTCCTGGAAGGGATCCAAATTCATCTCCGAGGGCCTCCACCGTCGTGATAAAACAGCAAGCTGTGACATGGA
The DNA here is from genome assembly GCA_004027915.1 of Capromys pilorides. Taxonomy (NCBI): domain Eukaryota; kingdom Metazoa; phylum Chordata; class Mammalia; order Rodentia; family Capromyidae; genus Capromys; species Capromys pilorides. The sequence goes on from PVKN010029398.1 coordinate 460, forward strand.
CTTCATCTTCTCCACCCCTAAGAACATGCAAAGCAATACCTATCATTCCTTTTTCTCCAAAACTTCACAATTCTGCAGTTCCTGGCTAAACACAAAGATTTCCTTCAAGTGTTATTCTATACAATTAGGCACAAAGAAACCAATCATCCCAAGAATTTTAAGAATGAAATATAGAGTCTGCCAAAAAATCTGTAAACACAATACTTCAGGAAAGGGAAAATAGTGCACTTTTTCAACATATGGTTTACTTTTGTATGGGGAACCTACACAATGTCACATATCACAGAAAACCCACTCCACTACTGGCCCTTAGAGAAGAAACTGAAAATGCGGCGCACCAACGTGAGCAACCAAGGTCACCCAACAGCAGTTCACCTTACTAATAAATCTCTGGAAGCCAAGGGCACCACTATGAGCGCCCTTGTATTTGCAGAGGCCAAAGGTAACTTGTACTACTCTCATGATGTCTCAATACATTTACTATGAAGTTATTTACTCAAGCTTTTCTTTCCCCGAAACATGCTTCCATTTATTTTTCAGACTCTGCATGTAGTCTTTCATCCAGTCTCAGCAGCTAACTGCTTTTCTGCAAGCCAACTTCAGCCACTTCCTTTGGGACACTGACGCATCTCCTTTCAGGACACCGCTTAGTCCTTCAAGCTCTTCTCTGCATCTTCAATCTCTGCTTCTCTTGTGGCTCCTATCCAATGTAGAACCGTAATCATGGCATCTTCATTTTATCCTCTTTTTTCACTTATCATGTATTTTTCTCTTTGCATTTACTGCTAAATTTAGTGATTCTTCAAGGTTCAGCCAAACTACCCCTTGCCTGTCTTCCACTCTCCTTCTCTCCTGGCGGGTCCCTGAGTACCTCTCATGTCAGAACGACAGGTGTGCGCTTCTGTTTCTCCTGCAGACTATGTGTGCACAGCAGATGATGTTTGGTGTTGAGTCAGTGTCGCAGCACCAGGGTTTAGGAGTGCCTGACAAATGCCAGCTCAGTACAAGTTTCTGTACTTGATCATATGACGTATGTCTTACTCAATGACTTTGTTATTAGAGTATACTGAAATGATACTAATATTTGTGCCCCTTTTCTGGTTAATCCAACTCTTCTTGTACATCATATTCAATCCACCTCTTCTCCATCCTGCATGATTCCTTCCTATCCTACTCAGACACAGTGGTTATTCTCTAAGGCCCCAGACACCCAGAGAAGGGAATTACAAACTGGAACATACATCATGGTAGATGGTGCCCCAGTAATTCTTCGCCTCAATTAGTTAATTAATCGCCATTTTAATTATTTAAATTTCAACCAAATCAGACCTGAAATAGCTTATGATGTGTTAGTATTATGAACACTCCTCAAACTATCATAATCTTATATAGAACCCAAAATGAAATATTACTCAGAGATAGCAATCACAAAAGAATACAGAACTGTTTACTTCGATGATTTCCCCAAAGCCAACTTTCCTCCTGTTACTTCTTCTAAAAACAATATGCAAATGTTCCAACACTGAAAGTAAAGCCAAAATGTATGACAACTATAAATGCTCTTATAGAGCATTGCTATGGATTGTTTTTCCCAAAAGACATGAAGTCCAAATCCCTAAGTAATTTATAATGTGACTTTATTTGGAAACAGATTCTTCGCAGTGGTAATCAAGTTAAAATGAGGTATGTACTCTAATCCTCAAATGACTAGTTTTCTAAACGAGAAATCTGGGTACAGGCAAGCCCACCAGAGAAAAACTTGGGAACATGAAGATATACATCCATCAAACAAGGAAAGTTAAAGATGGCCATTAAACCTCTAGAAGTGAGGGGAAGGGGAAGTAGCAAAATACTTCTTTGTGGGACCTTATAAGAAAATGCCCTTGATCTCACCCCCATAACTGGGACATGCATTTCTGTTAAGGTACTCAATAAATATGTGGTGCTCTGTAATGACAGCCCAGGTAACAAAACATTTGTCAATCTCAGGGTCTACCAGACAGCTCAGCTGACTAAAGCACCTGCTTAGGCAGATGCAGACGCAGTTCATCCCTGGCTTGCCGTGCCAGCCCTGCCCTTGGGGTGTGCTAACATGGCGAGCGAGACTGGTTGCAGTGGTGTGCACATGCCTAATTCCAGCACTTGGAAATCAGCTATTTCAGGTCTGATTTGGCTGAAAACAGGAGAATCACTACAAGTCTGATCTATGTAGTGAGACCCTCTACTAAAAAAAATAGCAGTCACACTCAAAAGCTCCAACAAATTATCAGTACCATCTCAGTACAAAATAAGCCCTAATGAAAAGAACAAACATAGCTAAGAATATTTTAGCAGAATTTTCTGTAATTCCCTTTTCTGAAAATCTAATTATAATTTCTCTGTAAGAGGGAATTCATCTCAAAATTAAGAAAAATATTTCAAAAGTAAAAGAGATGTAGAGAAGGGAGAAAGGTAAAAGGTGAAAGACATTAGATGTTCTGTAAAAATACATTAGGACCCAAGAAGAAAATCTCTCATGGATGGGGTAGGGTAGGACTTACATAAATCCAAATATGTATCTTTATGTTTAACGACATAAAATACTGTACTGTATATCAGATTCCTAGTAATTCATTATTTAACTAAACTCTATAGACTTCCTTTAGTTCCACAGCATTTCTAACTCGTATTTCCCCAAGGAAGTATTGATAATACCATCAAGAACTTCAAGGAAAACTTCCCAGTTGCTGGAAATATTAATATCTTCTTCATAAATATGATAATCCAAAAAGACAGTACCAGGATTCTTCCATGTTTTCTTCCTTAGACGAAACCTACAAACATGATAACACTATTAAAACTACTATAATTAGAAATTTCTAACTTAAAAAATTGACACTGGGCTGGAGAAATAGTGCCTGCCTGGCAAGCACAAGGACCCAGGTTCGATCCTCGTATTGCATACTGTGCCAGCCCCAATACTTGGCGTGGTGGTGCACACCTGCAATCTCAACACTGGGGAAGCTGAGAGGATGATCGCTCCAAGTCTGAAATACATAGTGATACCCTGTATCCAATAAGTAAATAAGAATTGACATTAACTTGAATGTGTTCACATACAGAAGTCAAACAGTCATTCATTAAAATTAGAGGGAAATATTAAGAAATGCACCCAGAAATTCAAATTTAGTATCTTCCACAGGAAATTCAAATTACGTTCCAATAAGCTTGCTTAATCTTATTAGTCTGCAGAACTAAATCTCTGACTAGCATAGGAATTTTTATAGGAAAATCAAGTCAGTCTGATTCAACTGACCACACAATCTTTCTGTAAGTGGCATGACACTGCAGCTTTACCTGTCAATGCTGAGCTCTAAGCCACACTGATCCCTGAGTTGAGGAATTAATTCTTCTTTTGATTGCCGTACAGTCATTCCTTTAGCGAACACAGCATCAAGCAGAAACTTGCATGGCTAGAAAAAGAAATACAATCAGAGCCTGAATTACACATTAAAGGATTATGAAGACATTTTATTTGTATTTTATAGTTTAACAAGAAAGGACTCAAGTTTTAGGAGTTGAACTTCCCAGTTTCAAATCTTAGCTGCTTACTAACTTACTAGATCAGCTATTTCAGGTAAACTTACTTAATGTCGCCCTCAAGTTTCTTATCTATAAAACTGGGACACTATATTCTTCAGTGACTCACAGTAAAGATTAAAATAATGCATGCATATTTTGTTTCTTGTAATAAAATGGTCAGAAATTTCAAAGTAAAAGGAAACACTTTATGGACTAAAGAGAAATACATACTAAGTTTCTTGTCTCAAGAGAGACACAGTATCCACAAACCCAAAACTCATGAAACATTCAAGCCAAAGTGACTGTAACAGGTCACAAATTAGTAATGACAGGTGCTGCTGTGCCAGACTTCCTCTGGGGCACGCTGAGACATTGAGACTGGGCATGGTGATGCAAGCCTGAATCCCAGCGCTTGGGAGGCTGAAAACAGGAGGATCACTGAGTCTGATCTACAAAGTGAAACCCTATAGACCCTGTACTAAATACATAAAAAAAGATAGGTGCGCTTCATACAATTTTAGATGAGTAAAGACATTTTATGAAAAATTTAATTTTTTTAACTTGCCTAATCCCCAATGTTATAAACATCTTAAAAATAAGATCTTATTCTTTCAAGTATCACGCACAAGTCTTGTACATCAGAGCACTTACAACATTTTATTGGTTATTCCCTGAATAAGAAGGCTATTTATATCCTTAAATATAAAGGGCCTCACCTTTTACAGGTCATATGACCTTAACTAAAACACTAACCTTCTCTTTGTAAGTTTCTTCCTTTATGGAAGAGGAATTGTAAATACATCAGGGGTTTGAGGGAGAATTAAGAGTCCCTTTTTTGCAGGCACTTAGGATGCACAGTAGCCACTGGATCAGTAGTTGTGAGGTACTAACATGACTCTGGACACACAAACACCCACTGGCCTATACAGGTCAGGACCTGTTTAGCCAGAGTACTATATGATCACTTTGGAAGACAAGCACAAACCATTCTTTTAAGCACACTTTTTGTCTCACTCCAGCATGTTTTAGCAAAAGGGTGACACACAGTTGTGGGCCAAATATATTACTGTTTGTTGCTATTTTTGAGACAGCCATTTTCACTGGTTTATACATTACCTATAGATACTATTTGACCTCCAGTGGCTCAACAGGGTAGCTGTAGGACTGCAAAATTTAGAAGCCACTAGTTAAAAAAAAAACCACCAGAACTTCTCATTGTTATGCTTTTGCTAAGTTCAAAACGTGCGCTGAGACTGCTTCCACGGGTGACTCACCTCTTGCTCATTGACCAACAACTGGTACACTTTCACTCTGTATTCTCCTTTTTTAAGTGCTCTCCCCAGTCTAATTGTAATCTACAAATCAAAAACATTGCTTTCAGGTATACTGTTCTCAGAATAAGCAAACCACCTTCCCGCCACCAGTTAGCATTGTTTTCCAAACTTCCCTAGACTGTGGGCTCATGAGACCAAGTGTGCCTTTTACCTCTGAGTCCCCAGCACCTAGCACAGTAACTGTACAAAGTTAATACTGAACACCTGTTTTTCAGACAAAGAAAAACAATAAACACCCTATGTAATCACGCAGGATCAAACTGAAGCCATTCTTACATCTATTTCACTTGACATCGTAGTACAAGATGTTCAAATCTAATATGTAAATCACACTTTAGCCAAAGATAATTTTAATTAACCTTGTTGTCATCTGAAAATGATGAAAGTGTCTCATTCAGCCGGACGCTCTCAAACTCTTGATTGCTGGCATACACTCGAAAGACCTTGAAGTGAGAGGACAGGACTCCAACAAAGGGCTCTAAATGTTGTTTGAAAGCTGCCAGAGTAATTCTTTTATCAACATGCACCATCAACCCTAAGCACAAAACGAAACAAACCAAAATGAAAAAAAAAAAAAAAACGTAAAAGAAAACTTTTGAGTATAAATAAGACTGTATTTTTTATTATGCTGTAAAAACATTTGTTTTTGGTTAGACCTTGAGCTAATACACAATAGTGAATGGGTAAAAACGGTATGTATAACCTGATAGCTTTAAATGTTTTCAGATAAAATCTCCACCCATTCTTTTAAAATCCATACATTTCTAGTTCTCTGCAGTGAGTGTACAGGCTCTTGCTGGCTTCCACTCCTGCCTCCTTGGTGTACCCACTAGCTATGGGCTGTGCTCTAAGTTACCAGCCTGTTTCTTCAGAAGGAAAATAGTCTAAATAGCACCTCTTGCATACTGGTGCAGCGTGAATTCAATGAGCTTGTACATTTATCATGTGCTTAGCACAATGCCAGACACACACATAGCGAATGCCCTGAAATACCATGTACTTCTGGGATTTCTACTCGAAAAAAATTAAGAGTAGCATACGAAGCTGTGTATTTTATGTAGGACTATTAATGAGGACTATACCTAAATGAGATCAAGAGCTGTATCTAAATGGGCCAGAAATTCCTACCTTTCTTGTGCTTAAACTTAAGCTCTTCTGGCATCATAACAGGCTTGTCTTTGATAAATATATTTTTTCCTAATAATTACCATTTCAATCTTTCATCCCTAATTTTGTAAGGTCTTTATTAGACTGCTTCTATTTCCTTTAGTTCTCATACTCTTGCAAAACATTTAATTTTCTGGCATCTTTTTCTGGTAACAAGGCACTGCTAGGCAGGAGCCGCCGCTCTGCCTTGGGCCAGGTCTCTGCACAGCCTTGCAGGCTCGCACTGTCCTCCAAAATCTATAAAGAGAATGGACACAGCTCCAAAGCACTCCTGGTTCATATCCGCAGATCATTCCAAGGGCTGATGAATTCTTAAGTGATTTTTCAAATGAATTATTGTTCACTGACCATTTAAAATATGCTAGTAATAAAATTCACATTCAGGTTCAAGCTCAAGGAAAAACTGAATACAAATTAGAAAAAAAATATACAGGAGCAATTACATTTGCTTACCATACACCTTTTGAGTATGCATTTATTGCAATTTGTTTGAAATGCCAACTTGTAAGGTCTAGGAAATTCCCCTAAATGTTAATTATCTACCTCTGAGCAAACAAGCTTCTACTTATGTGATATAGCAAGGTATTACATTCCTGAGTGAAGAGAGAAAAATTATTTGACTAGAAATCACAAGCCTGTGGTGGATTTCAATGGCACTGTAACTGGTGAAGGACCCCAGGCAGGGCCTCAGCCTTTCAGAGCCTGTTTTCCCGCAGGGCCACAGTACTGGTCTCAGACTGTGGTCATGACAGGACAGCAAATTCTACAGCACCACTCAAATAGAAGGTGGCATTGCCACTTTGGTTTCTCTCCTAACTTCTAGGAACAGACCTCTGAATTCATATAACCTCCTTCACTGTAAAGTGGAGGTGAGCATACCAAAGTGTTTCTGGGTCAATATACGTAAAATGCTTACTAGAGCCTTGGCAAAGGCACCCATCAACTACCAAGTTCTTCATTTACCCTCTATGCATACCTGGCCACTTCCTCACTGGGAGGAGCCTGCACTCAGTGTTATTCTTCACCTATAGTATCCACCTTTCGATCACTATGGTCAATCAGTCTTACTACAGAGCCCCCAAAACTGGCTATCATTCCTCTTTGCCTACCTCCATGCCAGTTTCTAAGCAGGAAAAGGCATTAACAGGGCTTTCTTTCCAAACATGTTTGTACTGTTTCTGGAAACCTATGTAAGTGACAGCAAATGGCTTGTCCTTATCATCATGTTTACTATTTCAATAAACATTAGTAAATTGGCCTAGCATAAATTTCCAAGAAGTTATAATGACCAATAATCTTCCTTTTAAAGACTTTATTAACTATCCTAAGATGAAAATGAACCTTTTTAAACTATAATCCTAAGTATCCCCACTGAATTCTTACTAAAGTTGAGACTCATTACCCAAGTTTTTCATATACCACTCTAAAACAAACTACAGAAATTTCCAAGTTCCTCCCAAGAGGAGCTATGTTTAATCTTTCCAGTGCTTGTGAAGGGTCAACTATAACAGGCACAGCAGTTACTGGCTACTTCCCTTTATGATGATGGGAGCAAAGTGAAAACGGCGGCCGCCATGGGAGTGGCGTCTTACTGGCAGCGCCTCTTAAGAGTCGCTTCAGTGACTTCAGCTAAACTATACAACCTGTGTGAGCCAGTTATTTCAGCAGGGAAAACTAATGTCATCAGTTTCACACGGCTGCTCTGAGAACAGAATGAAACAACCAGAGAAGGTGCCTCTGAACAAAAAAGCTCTATCGACACTCATAGCAACAGCTCTCTCCACGTTGGCCCACGAGGCTACATTTTCACAGGCAAGTTTCTGTAATATGTATGCATGATGTGACATGATTACAGGGTTATTTCAATCTAGGTAGTTAAAATACCAGTTTATGTATTTTTATTCCTGATTTTATGATTTCTACTTCCTGCTCTTTGTGTGATACTGAAGATCAAACACAAATGCAAAGGTGAGCTACCAGTAAGCTACACCCTACCCCAGATCTTTTTATTTTTTGAGACAGAATCCTGAGCAGTTGCCCACACAGGACTCAAACCTGCAGTCCTCCTGCCTAGAAAAGCCTCAGAGTTAGAATTACAGGTATGTTATAGGGACCAGCTTATTATCTTTTATAAAGAATTTTGAGACTACACACTTCTTAGCACTTCTTTTTTTTTTTTAACAGTGTTTGCTTGTATACCTCTTCTCCACTCCATGAAGCAAAGCCTACAATCTTAGGAATCTCTCCTAACAGCTTCCTATTAGAAGATTTAACAGTCACAACGGGGCTGTAATTCATATGCCTTGCTGCCAGGTCACCTGAACCACTGGTGGCACATGGCTTTATTATTAATTTTACTAGTAAAAAGAATAACAGTAATTAGATCCATATGTACCAGCAGTGGGACAAGCCACCAGTTGGGACAGTCATGCACATACCACCAAGCTGGCAGGAGCATGTTAAATTATACTACTGTGGTGGCGCATGCCTGTAGTCCAAGCACTTGGGAGGCTGAGGTAGGAGAACTGGTGCAAGTTTGAGACCAGCCTGGCCTACAAAAAGTGAGTTCAAGGCCAGCCTCAACTGTATAGCGAGACCCTGTCTCAAGAAGACATACATACATACATGCATATATACATACATACATATATACATAAATTATAGTACTGGTCACATTATTTACTAGCTATATATGTACTTTTGGGCAAGTCATTCATCCTTTATGAACTCCGCTCTTTGTCAAATGAAGAAATCAATGTGTGCTTAATTTCAGAGATACTTTAAGTGAGAAATTACAAGTATTCTGAAAATTTTAATTGTAACAGATATTAACGTTTGTTGGGTTAAGCAGTAACACAAAGTAATTTTTCAATTACTCTCCTACACTTGAAGAAAATGGTTGGGTCTTGAACCTGGTCACATTAATTCTCTGGCTAGTTTTAGTTTTCAAAGTACCTTTTAAGTCTCACACAGGGCTGGGCATTGGCTAAGGGGTAAAGCACTTGGCCTAGCACGCAGGCCTTGGCTTTGCTCTCCAGCACTGGAAAATGAGAGATTCTTTTGTAAAAAGTAAAGTCTCCCACAATGTTACAATGCTGAAATGGTGTTATATTACCAAATGCACTAAAAGATAGCTTCATCTTGAGATTTATGCAGTCAAAAACTTCTAGTTTGTCCCTTGCCAAGAATTACTTTGAAGTAACAAAGGGTTTTTTAAAAGTCCTTTCCGTTCTCTGATTTCCCAGTGAATTATGCACTTTTTTAGGGATAGAAAAGGAGTTGTTTACACTGGGGGAATGGAGAGAAAAGAAAATGCACAAATAAAATATACTCCTGGGCACTGAGTATTTCATTTTCTAAAGCATATAGGTGTTGGGGAGGGGAAATATTATTTTTAAAGCTACTCCCTATTTCTTTTACCTAGTGCATTTATAGTAATTCTTAGTTTGAATACTGCTTTTTCTTATTTCACCATAGTTTCAACACAACTGCTGTGAAATATATCGAGTAGGTCTAAGAACATTATTCACTGTAATGGTATTAAAAATGGAAGATAGATCAATTATGCTCACAGATAGTCTTATGACTAAGTACCCCATTCTTAACTAAAAGTTGAAATTAAGCAAGAAGAAAATGGACGCTGTGTGAAGGAGCCATTTCCTTCTGAAGTACATACATTTATGTCCTTCCCCAGAGCCTTCGTCTGCGGCATAGGGCTCAGCTTTGAAATACACATACTGCAGCTCTGCCCTACTCTTGCCACTCTCATCATACTCGCTATCAGTGCCCGAGTCTTCCTCTGCTGTATCCCATGTCTCTTTTTTCCCTTCATTTGCTTTAGTTCTTCTACTACTTGTGATGCTGTGAGACTCAAGTCCATTAGCCAAAGGGATGTGAGCATTATCCGCATTACACAACGTGTCACTACTGTGACTGGAGCTAAGAATATCACTGTCCACTGAACTTGTACTCCTGTCATTGTTCACATCTGAATCCGAACGCTCTTCAGACTGAAAATTTTCGGGGTCAGAAGTCTGAATGTGCTGTTCAAGTTCTCTGTTATCTACCGATGCTGAAGAGTCCCTCTCATTGAGAGGTGATTCAATGTTTTCAAAGTCACTTGTCTCTGTGCTTTTGCTGCTGTCCCCATTATCACCATCCTGCTGTTGCTGCAGTGACAAGCTTTTGAGTTTTTCAGTGCTTTCTTCTAGAATAGCTTCCACAGACTTTAGATTCCCTACAGGTCCTTTCTCTCTTTCACAATCATCTTCCACATGAGCAGAATCACCTCCGGCTTTCTGGTACGCTGTCCTTTTGGAATAAGATCCTGGGGATTGTTCAGGGAGCGAAACAAATAGCCTGATTGTATTTGCATGCCGATCCAGGAGTTTCCATAAATGAGAGTCTGTAAAGGCCATCTGGTAATCCAAAGTCTCAGAGCTTTCAACAAACACCTAAACAGGAAGTCAAAAGTTATCATGCAACATTAATGTCACTAACACTTGTGCTTAACCTAAGAATAACATCACACTAATACTGTATGAGACAGTGCAAAGTTAGAAAATTTGTGATGATAAAGTTTGCAAAGGATACTACATTATTTTAAGGATTAAATATTTTATTCAGCTTATATGTTTTTGTAAGTAGACATGAAACTATACTTAAGAGTAGATGGGTAGCCATGGCCAGACAGATGCAAACACACCTTCTTTATGGAACTGCCTATTTTCAGAAAGTTTTATGTTATAATGCTATCTTTTAGGAAATCAAAGTTTAGATAAATACAGAGAAGGACATATAGAAAGACACCATGGACTGCAAAACATAAATCCAAGTTACAGAGAAAACTAATGAGCAGATGATCTGGTTTTGCAACAAATAGCAAGAGCTAACAAGCACGATTATATGAGAATTTATAGCTTAACATACACATGAGTAGAATCTTACAAGCTCCGTTGGATCTTAATTTAACAAATCATATTGGAAAAGTTCTATAAGATTAAAATAAGAAAATTGAGCAATGATGTGAAATTAGTGATTAGGGCATTAAAAATCTTTTAGGTATATATAGTTGAATTTTTAAAGTTCTCATCTTCACTAGATTTATGTTCACATTATTTGCACACAGATGAAATATAATACAGAGGGAGTTTTTCAATAACCCGGGGGAAAATGGTTGATCAAATACAGATGAAACATGAGTTGATAATTATAGAGGACAGTTGAACAGAAGGTCATTGCACCATTCTATTTTTGTACATGTCTGAAATTTTTATTAGTATTTCTAAAGTATTAAAAGAAACCAAATGGATAAAATTTACATAGGAATAATAAATCAATACTAAAAAGTTTAAATTTGACAAAAGATTAAGCTGACTAAAATGAATGAAAATGAAAAAGGTGATGCTAGGCAGGTTTGATTCTGAGTTCTGTCTTAGGGAAGCAGCTGAAGGATGAATGAAACTCAAAAGACATAATCACTACATTTACCCATGAAGGCTTCATCAACAAAGCAGGACTCGTGAGGGCTCTAAATAAATAAATGGAGCGGTGAACTGACACTCTAAGCAGGGTACATATGATCAAAGTTAAAGAAGAGGAACAGCAAGACTGATAAAGAAGTATGATTTGGCTTGACTCCAAAAGAAGGCAATTACTGGGAGATTTTGGGTAACTTTAACTGGGTAATTTAAAAGGTCAGTTCCAGACAGATGGTGGAGAATGCTCATAAAGTAGTTTTTAAGGCATTCTGAGCTTAACTGCATTTATTATAAGCACAGAAAATTACATTAAAAAACAAAGCTTACCTTGTTACTTCTAAAAAAACCTTCAGCTTTCAGAGTTTTGGTGGGCATACTAAGGAGGCGCAAATCATTGTAACAGCGTTCCAGCACTATTCTCATTGTTTCAGCAGGTAAATGGATGGCCTACAATGAAAGTAATTTAATTAAGAAAGTACTCTTTGAAAAGTAATTCTGCTTGATTAGAAATATGGGAGAAACATAAAGATAGGGCAGAGTTCTTCTCAAAAGTATAGGAAGAAAATTAAGAGAACAATTTTAGGACAGCTTTCAAAATTTTTAGAGAATCTAAGGCAAAAATTACTAAGTAACATCAAGTAACATCGAACTGTAATATCCAAGTATCACTTGTACACATATGCTCTGAAACTACTTTAAAAGTTAAATTTTTTAACTAAATATTCTATTTCTTTCAAAACTGCCTCACAGGTGAAGTAATCTAATTCCCAAGGAAATGAGTATCTGACTCTGAGGGGATACAAATCAACACTGTTAAACTGGAACTGTGATAGAGTCTATTTACTACAGTCTATGAATAGTTGTGACTACTTTTAACTAACTCAATGAGATCAAATCAGTAGTAATTTATTCTGAAATTCTATATCCTTTTTGGACTCATTTTTTTGATACAAGTGATAACATATGAAAGCCATTTCATATGAAATCAACAGATAAAAAATTGT
>PVKN010029399.1:0-13006 GCA_004027915.1 Capromys pilorides
GGGAAGTCAAGGGTCACCATCTGCTGTCAGATAAGACAAGCACAATATTTTTACAGCTCAGGAACAGGAAAATCATCTTGTTCTTGGGTTTCATAATAACGAGGAAAAATAAAAACAACGAAAGTATTAAAAATAAACCCTAAGCATAAAAACAACCCTTTATATCCTAATTAACCATGTGAGCTATTAAGAGAGTATGGAAAAAACAATGTATGCAAATACAAGCAGATGAAACGCAAAAGTGAAAAGAATCATTTAGAAACTATGAAAAGATAGGACAAAAGCTTCCCCGGAAATCTAGCTAGGAAATGATCAAAAGGACTCTTTCGGTGCAATACAATACTGTGAACAAGAAGATGGAAATATTTTTGTTTTTAACATTTGAAACTTCATGTACAGAAGCAGAAAACAGAACAGTGAAGCCCGGTGTGCCGATCACTTCAGCTTTACCCACTAGAGATCTTACTTCACCTGACACCCCCAACAAGGACCCCATGGACTGTGTCACCACCAAGTCAGAAGTTATGTCAGCTGGTAGTTTAGTATGTGTCACTTACAAGACTACGCTGCCGGGTAGGGTGCCACAGGCCTGCAATCCCAGCAGCTCAGGAGAGAGGACGACTGAACGTTTGAGGCCTGCCTGGGCAATCTAGGAAGATTGTGTCTTCAAATAAAATTGGGTGGGGATGGAGCTCAGCTTGCTCTCATTCAACCCCAGTACTTCAATACATAAATGAAAAACAGGAAAATTATTCCACCTTACAAACTGACCAGAATTGCAGTCTCCAATACCCGAATACGGTTCCAATTCCCTCACTGCTTAAGTTCCTTTTGCAATTGGCTTGACTGTTCCAAACATGTCATGTCACTTGATTTTCTTTTCATATACAAGATGTGCCCTCCTCCTCCTCCAAGAAAGTCAGGAAATTTCTGAGAGCAATGCTTAATACCATCTCATCAGAACTCCAAAGCATTCAGGCTGCCATTCTTAAGTTAAAAATAAAAACTTCATAAAAGCTGGTTTGCTTAATCCTGTGTTAGATAAAAGAACAGCACCGGCTAAGGCAAAACTGGCTAATTCAAACTGTGCTTTATCAGAGCACCAGACATGTACAGTCTGATATGTATCACAGAATAAGCTATTACACAACCAGAAAGCACATCTGACCAAAAGGCGCTAACCAACAAACAGCACGCCTGGAGCAGTTATGTATTTCCATCCTTGTAGGTCTTTTCAGAGAGATGCTGAATCACAAGGAGCTTCTGAACCTAACATTAAATCCTAGCTCATTATTTTTCCATCTCTCAAGAAAGATAACAAAGCCCCAAAACTAAAGTTTGCATTGTCTGATTTTTGTTTAGAGGAAGATCAATTTGTCATGGAAGTCTCACCTTCAAGCTCCGCTACTTGGAACTTGTGTAAGTCCAATGCCTCACACTAAGTAAGAAATTAAGTAAAAATACATTGTGACGTAATCTATATACTCATTTTTGTGTGTTCATGCTTTGCAATTTCACAATCAGACCAAAATGTCTTACCACAAGGACTCAAACTAAGCCAACTCTAATGCTTACACTTAATAAAAGCATTTAGCAATACATATAAAGCCATGAAAGCAACTATGTGGTGAACGTTAACACACAAGGTAAAGTGTAAACTGTTCATTTATTAGTTTACCCAATGAATATTTAATGGCTGCCTAAACTGTACTGAGTGCTAGAGGTACAATCAGATAAAAGATATGGTCCCTGCCCTAAGGAACCAACATCAGAAGAATTAGGCAAAACTATGCTAATTGGTACCCCTGATAGGGCTAGAAAGGAGATACAAGATGCTGTGAGAACTTATGATGGGTGACATACAGCAAAGTCTCAGGAATCTTCCCCCAAAAAGGCACCTGAGGGCATTACACCTGCCCATGCCAAGGCCTCTGGAATAACATAAGCACAACATGACCAAGATAATGAAAGACCAGGGAGACTCAAACACAGACAGTGAACAGGAACAGAAGTCGCCCATATTAGGAATTTTGCTTTCTCTCCAGTGAGCAAAGGGAAGCCGGGGAGGTGTTTTTTTTTTTTTTTTTTTTTAAGTTGCGAAGGGAAGGAAAACATGATCATATTTGCATTGTGAAGCAGTCATAGGTGCAGTCATAGGTACACAGGGAACAGGCAGAGAGCCACAATACAGCGAGACCAGGTAGCAGGCAACGTTAGTCCAGATAAGAAATGCAATGTAGTTTAGAGAAGATAACGAGAATAAAGAAAAGCAAATAACGCTAATAACAGGGCATATTGAACACCATGAAATACTGTCACGTCCTTCATGCAGATTTCTATTCATGACTGGAACAGCCCAGGAAATGAGTACAATCGTTCCCATCTTGCAAAAAAGTAAGGCTTACACAGGTGAAGTATCTTCCCCCAAATTACACAGTTGATGATGCCGAGATTCAACAAAGGCACCTGATCTCTATCTAGCCCAATCACTACAAAGGAGCTAGAGACAAGAGTAGCTATAGGACGGGGAGAATTATAAAGAAAAAAGAGGTGACACACATGACTCCTAGGTGCCTGGCTCGTATGACACAGTGAGCAGCAGTTAAGGGACACTGCATGAAGACCTGGCTGGAGGTGCAGGAGCAGGACCTCTTTCAGGACAACTTAAGGTGGGAAGGTAACTAAACAGTGTACTATAACATCGGCCTGGATCTCAGGAGCGGGATATAAATTTACAAGTCATCTGAATATAGGTGGTAGCTGAAGCCACCTAAGAGAACACAGAATGGAAAATGAAGGCTTAGGATAGAGCCTAGGACTCCTACAGTACTGTCCAGGGAAAGGAGAATCTTGTGCATAGCAAACGGATGGGCCACCAGGAGAAGAAGGAAAAAACCTAGAGCTCTGCATCCCACAACCAAGAAGGAAACGCAGGGGAAGAGAATGCTTCAAAGAGGAGAGTGTCCATACCCTGCAATGGAGCGGGAAGATAAAGATGAAACCTGAAAGAAGTCTATTGATTCATTAATCTCCCCAAGATCTACTGAACTCAAGTGGGCTCGCTGCAAAGTTAACAGGAGGTCGGAGGGAGAGCAATGCTTTTCTGTCGTTGCTCCTGATGAAACTTGAGTACATTTTAAAACCCCCTGGGAAAGATCAGAAGATGCTTGCTGCAACTAAATCTAAATTCTCCACTTCAGCTTTATGTTTGAGACTCATCGAGAGGAGAAAGGAACCCTACCCCCGACAAGCAGCAAACTAAATCTCTGACAGTTACTTTAAGGCCAAGCGCCACGCCTTGGGTCAAAGGATTCCAAGTGCTGTAATCCGAAGAATGCATGGATCAGGAGAAATCTTCAGAGGAGGGGGCGGGGGGAGCAGGCGGAAGTTAAGGCGAGGCCTAGAGAACGCAGTCAGAACTCGAGCCCCGGCCAAAACCGCTAGGCAGAAGGTGCGGGGGGCAAGCTATCTATTCTTCGGCCCTGACCCTCGCGGCCGCTGCAGGGACACCGACGTTGGGGGTCTCCTCCGCTAGGCCGGACCCTGCTCCCCGACCCCAGTTCCTGTTCCATCAGCCCGGCGCGGCGGGGATGATCCCTCCCCAGCCGAGGCCGCACCCTCGTCCCGGGCTCCGCAGGGCGGCCGACCCCGGCGGGATGGAGGATGCTCCTGACAGCTGCGGGACTCCCCCCAGGCGCTGCCCGTCGCCATCGGCTCTGGGGAGCAGCAAAGCCAGGCCGCTGGCTGAGCTAACCCTGTGGCCCCCGCCCTCCCGCAGCAGCTCACCATTTTCCTTCCGGCCGTCCGCAGCCCGTCACCTCCTCTTCGGTCCCTTTAAGAATGGTACTGCGGTCGCCTCCCTTCCGGCCTTGGAGCCTGGCTGAGCCGCCAGAGCCAATCAGCGAGGCCGCGAGGGGCACGTGACCGAGGACGGCAGGAGGCGCGGCTCAAACCTAGCCAGAACGCGAGCGCCGCCCCTCGCTTTGCCTTCTATGGGTAGAAGTAGCGCCTCCTGCAAATAAACTCGTTGTCATAGATTCACCCTAAAAGGAGGAGTATTGGAAAAGCTGAAGCGGTTGGAGTTCCTTCCTTCTCTCTCTCTCTCTCCGAGCCCTTTACCTCCTCCCCGTGAACGGGAGCGGTGTCTCAGTTTTCCTGCTTTCCTCCTTCCGGGCAGCGGGAATATAGACATGATGGCTAGGAAGTGGAGCAGTCATTTTAGATTACGAAGTGACCTCAGGAATGGGGGCCGACACAGTGGAGGAAAACAGCTGTGCAGCTGCCTTGTACACTGTGGCATCATGCTGCCACTTCATTACCTGCCTCAGGACTTTCAGTTGAGAGAAATACACTTTTATCTGAATTAAGGTACTATTATTGTTGGGTTTTTGTCCGCCACCGATAAAACTATTTCCAATTAATAATCCACTTTGCTGCAAATCGTCCTTACGATCCTGAACAGAGTTAGCAGTATTTCTTGCCTGGCTTTTTGACAGAATCTAGTATCCCTATATTTCCGCGCATCCACTTCAGCGTCTTTTCAATGTTTCCTATGCAATAAAGTGATGGACTACAATTGCAAGTGGATTGTCGCCCTTACCCCCCTTTAAGCAGGTCAGTGGGCTTTCGTTGCTTGTAGGGTAAATTTAAGCAGTCAAAATGGCTAGACTCCTGTACGGTCTGGGCCATGAGTTTGTTAACTCTCCATTAGCTACCCCGGTCTTTCAGTTTTTCAGCTGTGATTTCTGACACCTCAAGGACTTTGTTATGTTTTGTAGCTTGTGTCCGGGATGTCTTTTCTCTTCGGTCTCTGTATCAGTTAGGGTTTTACTAGAGGTACAGATATAACACAAGATGTATAAATATATAAGAAATTCCGAGATTGGTTACAGCGTTCAGCCACAGAGTCAGATGAGGAAGTGTGCAGAGGGCGTCTGCACACCAGAGACTGAAGGATTCAGCTCAAGGTCTGGAGCCCACAGCAGGGTTCCGTACCGGTCCGAATCAGGATGTCGCCGATGGATCTGCGACAGAAGGCCCATGAGTCTACACCAGAAGGCTGAAGGATCCAAGACAGAAGCCAAGAGTCTGTGCGAGAGCCAGGGGATGATGTACTCAGCGAAGACGGGAGCTCCTTCAAGAATGGAGCCCTCGATCCTTCCTCATTCCCCTTTTATGTGATGAGTCACTGTACGGTGGGGCCTCCACACCCCAGGGTGTGGAATTGCTGAGACAATTTAAGCTCTTCGCTTCTCAAATTGACACAGTCAACAAACCACTACAGTCTCTTTGGTAAACCCCTCCATCAAAGCCCATTTTAACCATCCGGCCTCAGGGGCAATTTCCCCGATGTACCTTATATTCCTCTATTACTTTATGACAAGTTCTCAAATCTTTAGAGCTGTTTGGTTAACACTTATCTTTTCCACTAGATGATAAATGCCATAAGAAATGGGAAGGTGCCATTTTTATTGTCTTTCTGATTCTTTTACCGCATCTAACATCTAGCAAATATTTACACTAAATAATTTTTAAATGAGATATATGAGGGCATTGAGTCATGTAAAAGTAGACATGCCAAGCAAACAATGACCTTGCAGACCTTGTCCCTAAAGAAATACCACATGGCAACCCAAGATTTTCATCAGTAGAATAAAATATGTGCTATGGAAAAGTCAGCGTTGACAGCACTGTACAGAACACACTGGAAAAAATCTGCTAGAAGGACAGACACAAGTTTCACTGGCTTGGTAGAACTTCACGTTGGAAATAAGGTGGTAAGTTTGAGGTAAATTTGTGTTCCTGTTCTAGTAGAAAATTCTAGCCGGGTGTGGTGGTGCACGCCTGTAATCCCAGCACTGGTGAGGCTGAGGCAGAAGGATCAGTGCAAGTTGGAGACCAGCCTGGACTACAAAAGTGAGCTCAAAGCCAGCCGGAACTGCATAACAAGACCCTGTCTCAAAAAGACAAAAAAAGAAAAAGAAAATTCTTCAGTATAAACTTGGATCTCAGTTTTCTCTCTTGCTAGCTTGAGTTTTATCTTTCATGGCCTGCTTTGTGAATTACCTGATTTTTATCTTCTTATATATCATTGCTATGATTTTATTTTCTATGGTTCATTATTTTTATTTACACTTTAAGTCTTTGCCATAGTCTTGGTGGAGTTTAGGGAGGGAGTGAAATTAGATATTTAATGTCACTTTCTACATTTTTGTTTTGTGGTGAAGATTCTTTATTGTTTTATTGCAATAAAATTCTTTCAGATTTACCAAGATTTTTGTGACGTAATAATATGAAGTAATAGTTAAAACTGACTGAAAGGGTAGCGCTACAAATTAGTACATTTCTGGATGCTCCCGCTTCTCTTAAATCTTACAAATCTACATAGTTTTAAAACAAAAGTCACACCTCTAATAATTTATTTTAAAGAAATAATTTTGTTTTGAGAATGCTCATTGCAGCTTTGTGCATGATAATGAAACGATTTTCAACACTGAAGAGCTGACTAAGCTACGCTTTCATAAATCAGGTATATAATAATTAGAAGGTAATTAAAATTATATTGTAGAAGCAAGCTTCTCAAACAGTGCTACTCCAGAGAACTCATAATCATTTCCCAAGGGTACATGAGGCCATAGGACGAACTTCCCTGGTTCCAGCATGAATATTGCCAGTGATTTCTCATCCCCATGTTCATTTTCCCTTTCTGCACCAGTAACAAAATCCTGACTTTGTAACGTGGGGGGGTTACCGCTCAGAATAATACCACAAATTCCCCAGGCTCTGCTGTAGATTGTTTTAGGATTAAATGCAAACCAAAAAGATGGAAGTGTTGGGAGCACCTTCAGGGAGGCAAATTAAGGCCGCCTCGCTACTTCTGCACTTAAAGTCGTCTCCGTTAAATTTTTAAAAAATTATTGGTAAAAATGAGTTTTAAAAAAAGTTGAAAGGTCTGGCCAATTCCAAGTGGAGAGGAGAAAAAACGTGTGGAAGACGATTGTTTTACCTTTAAGAGCCTTAGTTAGCCGATGCTAATTATCCTTTATGATTAAGCCTATTTGGAAAAGGCTGACAAGGCTCGTAAAAATTGCTTGTGGTAGAGGCTCCTTTTTATCTTTTACTGTGCCTGCTTACACGTTTTCCACTCTGAGATCAGGTGTGAGGCTATTTCCCTTGGATGCCGCCTTTATTTTTTTAAATTAGCCTAGTATCTCACACTCAAGCTTTCAAGGTTTCTAAACAATGCACACGAGTTACGCCTATTTTAGGCATCAGAAAACATGTATTTACCTAATTTAGACAGGCTTTGTGCCAATTCCAATTTAGACTTTGTACACAGAGCAGCAGCGTTGGCTATTGCGGCCAGATTAAGACGCTCGCCGGCAACCAATCCGGGAGTGGGGGGCGGTGCGAGAAGGGGCCCGCCCCTCCGCGGAGCCAATAACTTGTGACCGGCTCGAAAAAGGCGTGGCGCGCCTGGCTGGCGTTGTTGTGATTGGCTCACTGGTTCCCGGTGCCGGAGCGGATCCTGACTTCTAGTTCTCGGGAACCCTAGGCGTGCTAGATCTTCAAAGTTTGTCCCCTTCGGAGCCCCGTAGAGGCTTTGCCCCCCTCCCCCCCCACCCCCACCCCCACCTCTGGCCTGGGATGGATTGAGCTGGGTTGGGCGAGGCTGGAGCAGGACTCAGCCCAGGAGACCCCCATGGCTGCGGTGTTTCTGGTCACACTTTACGAATACTCGCCGCTGTTTTACATCGCGGTGGTCTTCACCTGCTTCTTCGTGACCACCGGCCTGGTACTGGGATGGTGAGTATCCCAGGGCTGGGAGCAGGGGACGGAGGACAGGAAGAGTAGCCGCGAGCAGCCCGAGGTCATCGGAGTCCGTGTGGGGACCCCACTGGCCCGGCTGCTAGCACCGGCACCCGCGTCACTGGCTCCGGTATTGTAGCAGCTTTGTTTCTAGGTGACACTGCAGCTAGAAAGTCCCAGGACTTGGTGTTGGGATAAAGTGCTGGTCCTGTAGGCTTTGTCCCTGCTCGGGGCCTCCTGTGTGCGGAGCCGGCAGCCCTCAGCGTAAACAAGGCTGGTTGTTGTTTGTAACCTGAATTGGAAACTTGGCCACAGATAATTGGGCGAAACTTACAGCTGACTTTTGCTCCTTTTTGAGCATTTAGTGGTTTCTACAGTCATTGTGTGCTTTCTGAGTTAGTACCTAGCCAGGGCAGCCGTGAAATTCAAAACTGTGGAGCTGGACGAGATCTTAGAATGAAGTTGCATTTACCAGTTGGGAATGAGGAGAATAGAGTTGGATGGCCACGGAGCAGTTCTTTGGAGGTTGTAGTTTCTGTCTTGGAGAGATGGCACTGTGTCATGCAGGAAAGCCTCATACATACACACCGATCAAAATCATCGTACTAGCCCACAACCGTTGTCTAGCCTTCATAGACAGCCCCTTAAAAAGATGGGCTTCAAAGTGTGTCAGACAGCTTTCCTAAGTGGATAACAAGCTGTGGCCTGAAGAGGCGGGAGAGGCCCCCACTGAAAAGAAAGACCTGGGCTACATTTTGGAGAACGAGTATTTTGAAGAATAGTTGAATGCTGATAGTGAAGAAGAGAAGGCATTTAGAGAAGGCGTGGGTGGAGGATGTGTTAGTAACTAAAACAGAGTTTGTAAAAACAAGTTCACAAATCTCTTTTGATCACGTACTTGCCATTACTTTAAAATAGTAACCGAAGTTTTCACGTTTTCACACTGCTTCTCACCCTGCCAGTGGGTGAGCGCAAAATTCCGGTGTGGGGGAGGATAAAGAACAATCGACACATTTTGTTATTCTTGACCTATTAGGTTTTAATGCTGTTACTCATTAAAGAAAGTTTGTAATTGGAATTAGAAAGGTGTCAAATGAGAAAAGCAGTCTTAACCTAACATTTTAAAATGACTGTAATGTTGGTGTTATTCTCGTAAAGCAACGTAATTTTTCTCCATAAAAAATCATTACCTTGTTGATAATTATATTCTGTGGTTGCATTCCTGTTTTAAATAGGCTAGGTAATTAGATATCTTAGACATTAGTATTTAGCATAAGAAAATTAATGAAATCCACATGGATAACGAACGACTCTAGCATCAGTGTTGAAGGGAGTTGGGAACCTCATGTTTGTCCTGTTTCTCAGGAACTCACACAGACCCAGATTCAGATCCAGGTTCTGCCAGGCTTAAGGCGTGCTTTCAACATTTAATACTAATTGGTTAATCGCTTTTATAAAGGCAAAACCTCAGATCATTTTCAAACTTCTAGAAATCTGCGTTAGGTTTCTGCTGAGGCCACGGAGCCATGCAAGTACAGCCACTTCCATTCTGATTTGGGCCTAGGCAGTGGTTTTGAGCCTTTTTCCAGCAGGCTTAGCTTTGCCTCTGTAGATAAAGTTTGCTGTTACTCTGAAATTAAGTTAAGGCTGCAGAGTTGTTAGCTAGAAACCAAACACTTGGATGTCATTTCAATCTCACAAAACATCTAATAGTTTTCCTGCCTGAAGAGCAAAATAGAACCTATCACAGTCCCCGTTGGTCCTCTGTCTTCCTTACCATGGTTCCTTTTTTTTTTTTGTCTTTTTGAGACAGGGTCTCCCTATGCAGTTCAGGCTGTTCTTGAGCTCACTTTTGTGTCCCAGCCTGGTCTCGAACTCACACCCATCCTCCTGCCTCAGCCGTCCAAGTGCTGGGATGACAGACGATGCCACCACACCTGGCTCCTTGCCACGGTTCTTCCCTGAGTACTGTGTTTCTTTCCCCTTGGATCTTTCCACTGCATTGTGCCTACCTGCATTGGTGGCGTGGAGAAAGAACAGGAGCATCTGGGTGTGGGATCCCATTGCAGTAGCAAAGAATCATACAACCGGAAATATGGCATATTAACTTTAGGACAGAAGACTTCAGGACAGTTCTTAACAGCTCCTGTTAGGAATTGTGTGGAAAGAAGTGACAAACACCATATGCAAGGGCCCTGACCCATCAACTACCAGCTAGGATTGGCTATTGTGCTGAGTCAGCTTTTACCACCCTGATACATTGTTGGTGGATGTCAGGTGGAACTCTAAGCCACACTGCTCCTTTCCCAGCTGGCTGCCTATCAGGCTTTGCCACCAAGGGAGACAGGCTGGGGGCTGGCAGAGGCGCGTGTCTGTCTTCCCACAGTGTAGTGCTTCATCCTAGCCATGGTCTCCATTGTTCAGTTTATTATTGTGAACTCTCCTAGAACCAGTCTCATTATACCACCCGTTAGATCTGAGTGAGTTCTAGCTCCACAGGGCCCAGTCTCCAAATTTCTGAATGGTAGTAATTCTTTCGTCTCTCTTCCTTTGTCCTAGGAATGGTGGCTGTTTCCTGCTGATACTACAGCTCTGATGTTCAGTTGCCTCCTTTGCCTTTCTAGTTCTTCAGTATTTGGTTTATTTTTCTCCCCAGTGCTGGACACTGAACGCAGGGCCTTATGAATGTTAGGCAAGTGCCCTTCTTCTAAGCCCTGGCCCTGGCTCATGTTGTTCAATATTAATTTCTTTACATTAGAATAACGGCTGTAGTTTGGCTTGTTTTTTCTAGGCCCTGACTGAGAGAGCAAGAGTTGCTAAGAATGAGGTGCTGGGGAGAAATCCCCCTCACAGAAAGCACTGAGGGCTTGGTTCATTCTTCAGCTCCTTGCTAATGAGGCATGATGGCATAATGGCATCATAACTAGTTAAATTACTACCTTTGCTTGATTATGTGTGATAAAATGATTTCTGAAGCGGCTGCCTCAGGGTACCAAGTGGTTAAAGCACTTGGCTGTATGGGTAGTGGCGACCTTAAGGACTGAGGGAGAGGTGAGATGAACTTGCAGGCGACATTTACAGAGAAGCGACAGGCCTAGGTCTTAGAAAATAGGATTTTCTGTGGTTCCAAAGCAATTTATTTTGGATAGCCACGTAATAAAGCTTCCGAACATCGAACCCAGTTTTAACTATCTTGGTAATAGAATTTAGGACATCTAGTTAGACATGGACAAAGCTGAGAATCTAGAGATCCCAGTAGGGCAGTTCACCTTCCCTGAGTGAGAACGCTAGCTTCCCCTTATCTGAAGCTCCTGTGGCAGTGGCAGTGGCAGCGTGGGTAGTCGCCAAGGAAGATCTGCCCCTCACTTAGGTCTTGCTGTTTACTCTGGGACCAAGATCTCTGGTGTTCCAAGGGACAGAAGCGAAGCTCTGACCTCTACAAAAGAACTGTAAAGCTTTGTAAAATACTTAAAATTCTGTCATGTGTTTACTTTTACATTAAGTGTAGTTTGCAGCCACTATGGTTTTTATTATTGTTAATATTAAGAATTAACTCTTTGAAAACTTACAAATTGGGGAAAAATTTTAGCCAACTGACCCTCAGACAAAAGCCCTTCTATCTGGAGCATGTAAAGAATTTATAAAATCAAAACCCCACCCTAAAAAAAAAAAAAAATGGGCACATAAGTGCCTGCCTGGCAAGTGCAAGGTCCTGAGTTCGATCCCTGGTTCTGCAAAAAAAAAAAAGTGAGGGGAGGCATTTGAGAGAAATACATACTTCTCAGATGAAGAAATATAAATAGCAAATAAATATATGAAAAAAGGCCCAGTATCATTGGTCATACAAAAAATGCAAATTAAAACAACAGTGAGATTACATCTCACTCCAGAAAGAATGGCTGTCATCAAGAAGTCACCCCAGTAGCAAATGCTGGCACAGCTGTGGGGAAAAAGAAGCCCTTCGCCACTGCTGGTGGGAGTATAGACTGGTGCAACCACTGTGGAAATCAATGTAAAGATTCCTCATAAAAACTAGGATTAGAGATCCCATTGGGTCCAGCTATTCCCCTTCTCAGTGTTTTCCCTGAAGAATTGAAAACATCTTACCACAGTGATATATGTGCACCCATACTTACAGCAGCACAATTTATCATAGCCAAATCCTGAAAACAACCTAAATGCCCATCAACCAAAGCATGGATAAAAAATATGTGGTATTTTTATACAATTGGGTACTACTCAGCTATAAAGAAAGATAAACTCAAGGCCTTTATAAGTAAGTGGGTGCAACTAGAGACCATACTCATGCGAAATAAATCAGGCCTGCATCTCTCTAAATATTGCATTGTCTCCCAAGAGTAAGAAACTGAGTCAGTAAGATACAAAAGGTACAGTAGACATTGAGAAAGGAAAATAACTGGGATGGAGGGGATGGAGAAGTGAAAGAATATATATATATATATATATATATATATATATATGATCACAAAGATGATTATACTAATTCTATTAGTTTATTGAAAGGAACAGTTAGTGTAGTGTTTATATTGTTTAATCAATCAATCTTACACGCCTGTATCTGGTAATCTGAGCAACTACTTTGAAAGTAGCAATATGCAGTATGATAGCCATTGTTAATTTCCTATCATGTTTCAAGATTCTGAGTTTCTGTATTTTTTATTATTCTTTTAAAAATAAAATAAATAAATAAAATGGTAGAATTCACCACTAGAGGGTAAGGGAAGAATTAGCTTTTTGGTTTTAAGAGTGTGTGAGTTCACCCTGGGAGATAGCTCAGCAGCGTGAGCACCTGCCTGGCAAGCACAAAGGCCCGAGTTCAATCCCCAGTACTGAAAAATGGCAACAACAAAACAAACAAACAAACAGAAAAAGAATGTATCAGTTCAAGTACATGAACAATATATTGCGATTCTGTAAGACCTTAAATTACTCCAAATTCTAAATGTACTAGTGTAAGTTGAGTGCCTTCACCTCTTCTTCTGACTGGTTGAAAGAGTAGCTAGTGAGTTCCAAACTTTACATGTGACATAAAGTTTCAATACTTCCTAAAGTTGTTTTATTTTTTTCCTTTCCTCAGGTTTGGTTGGGATGTTCCAGTAATTCTGAGAAATTCAGAAGAGACCCAGTTCAGCGCAAGAGTTTTCAAAAAGCAAATGAGACAAGTGAAGAATCCTTT
>PVKN010029400.1:0-12994 GCA_004027915.1 Capromys pilorides
CTTGCAGTACCAGGAACTGAACTCAGGACCTTGCACTTGCCAGGCAAGCTCTTATTCTACTGAGCTATCTCCCCAGCCCTTGTGTTTGTGTTTTTAGACTTTGATGAATAAAATCAAGTTGACATAACTCACCTCGACAAAGATTATACTCTTAGCATCTTAGTATCTGAACTGTTGTTTATGTAGAATAGTTGTAAAAATGGGAAAAGGAAATGTAAATGATGGTGAAAACTAGACCTAGAGAATTCCTCAGACTTGTCAAAACTTCAAAACTTCAGCCAACTTAAATTGTTGGAGACAAGTGTACACCTTATCCCCACTGGCACTCCAAGCCTCTGGGTAGGCAATTCTGATGAACAGGAGGAGGAACAATAGGAAAAAGCTGAAGAGTGATGTCAACTGCAAAAAAAAAAAAAAAAAAGTGGAGGGGTGGGAGTGGGAGGGGGATCCAAGCAAACTGCTTTCTTTGGGCTGCTGAGAAAAACTGAGTAAAAAGAAGAAAGGGTGAGGGACCATAATGTAGTAGGAAAAACATTCTTTTTGGAGCTTGCTCCCGAACCAGATCTGTTCTATATGTATCTGGGAAAATTCCACAATTTGGGGGCCTCTAGTTTCTTATCTGTTCAATTGGCTATATTATGTTTTCTTAAATACAGAATTGGGAGAAAGAAGCAATGTACATGAAAGTACATAATAGATTTCCAGTTTATGCAGTCTAAGTAGCTTCACTTGCAAATAAAATTTTCTCTTAATAGTAGAAAGTTTATCCAAAGACTTAAAGATAAAATCTTTTTGAATAATTCAGGGCTTAATTTTTATGTTTGAGAAAGATGGCTTTTGTTATTGTTGAGGGTCAACATAATTTACAAGTGTTATGGTTTGTGTATAGGTGTCCCCCCAAAGCCTCATGCAGTCATGGGGCAACTTCTGGAACTTGTAATTGATTATTGTGGGTGTGGGTGCTGCACCTCCCCTGGGGTAGGTGATTTGCATTTCAATGTAAGGGAGGAAGAGAGGTTAGCTGCCTGAGCTGTTGCTGACTCTCCCTTTGCTCTTGCTCTTAGCTTCCACCATGAATGGCTTCTCTCTGCCATGTGCCTCTCTGCCTTGGAGCCAGCTGAGTATGGACTGAAACCTTCAGTAATTATGAGCTAAATAAACCTTTCCTTCCCTCATTTGAGTGTCAGGTATTTGTCCTAGCAACCAGAGAAGAGTAACTAAGACAGAATTTTGTACCACAGCAGTGGAGTTGTTGCTGTGACTAACCTGACCATATGGATTATAAGTTTTTAGGAATGGCTTATGGGAAGAGACAAGAAAGGTTTGCAGAAGTCCTCTACTTGTGAAGAGCTGGAAAAGCTTCAGCTGTTCTATAGGGGAGATTCTGGTCAGAGTTCAGGAGACCAGAAGGCTGAGAGAGATCCAGCCTGTGAAGATCAGGCTGGGGAGCTTTCTGCTGGGAAAGAAGGACTGTACTGGTTGTGGGACTCCGGATCACTTGTGTTTTGACCTGGCAGAGAAGTTCTCTTCACTTTGCTCATATCCAGACACTTTACCTGAGAGTGAATTTAAGCATGGCAGACTGATGAATCTTTCAAAAGACATTTCAAAGCAGCCAAATATTGGGGTGGTGGCATGGCTGTTATTGGGGGCTTTTAGCCAGATTTATGTCGAGAATGATGATCAAGGAGCCCAGCAGGATGGCTCAGAATGTTGAGAGTTTGGCCAGAAAGGATGTTCCAGTAAAACTGTGGACTGCAAAGATAGAGCTGAAAGGATCTCCATTGCTAAGAAGGAATCAGAGAATGGAAAAGATGGCCTGAGGGCATCACAGGAGTTGGCAGCTCTCCACCCTTTGCAGCCTCAGAATTGCAAAAGTCAGTGAGTTGGCCTTGAGGGGAAAGCCACTGAGCCCTTTGTTCTAGAATGGTGGCAGCAATGCCAGGTTCCAGAATGGTGCTGGCATGGAGAATTTATTTCTTGGAATCGAGATCAGAGTGCTCAGCGTTAGATGTACTCAACTCCTACAGGCAAGAGAGAAGGAAGTCTGGATACTACTCCAGCTGGCAGCAGACCTGGCATCATCCACATGGCAGTGGTTTTAGGCACATGGAGAATGCAGGAGTTCTGAGGTTAAGAAGGCTTCCACCTAGATTGCAGAAGGTCTGGGAGGCCAGGCACTGTGCCCAAGAAGGCAGTGTGTAAAGCTGTGAGAAGCCTATCAGTGGAAACCTCAAAGTTTGGAAAATCCAGGAATGTGGATCATCTAAGAAAACTGCAAAGAGGGAGCAAAGCCAGCCTAAGAGAGAAGCCATGATAGCTACAACTACCAAGAGTGCCATAGAGGTGGAGCTACATGGAGCTTACAATTTGCCACAGATTGCTTCAGATGTTCCACAAGGACTTATAGGATTTAATGTTGGCCCTTCTGCATTTTGGACTTGTGTTGTTCCCAATGCTTGGTATCCTGCTGTGTGTAACATTTGTAATGGTAAAGTGTATCTTGTGCCTTTGAATGTTAGATGTGTTAACTTTTTATTTGGACAGGGGTTCACAGAGACTTGGGACTTGGACTTTTAAGCAGGTAGTAACTGGCCCAGAATCACCCTGCTGGCTAGTGGAATAGTTGGTATTTTTTTTTTTAAAATTTTATTTTATTTTATTTTTATTTATTTTTTTCTTTTCAGAACCGAGGATCAAACTCAGGACCTTGCACTTGCCAGGCAGTCTAGGTGAATTTTATTTTATTTTATTTTTTATTACTTTTGATAAGAGATAACAACATGACAGTTTCAAAACACATTAGTAGTACATTCCCAATAATTGACACATTGTATATTGTTGTCCTCATAGTAGTTGTACAGAGTACAGGGTGTACACATGATAAATTTTCTTATTGATATTGGTAAGGAAAGAAAGAAAAAAAAAAGAAAAAAATTTTCTTCTCTTTGAACTAAGAGGAAGTAATTGTATACATATTCCAATGTTCCATAATTGCAGTGGGTTACCAGTGAAACTGGCAACGTTGAAGGCTGTTGATTTAAGCCTCTTACAGCTCATCATACTAATCTAGCTCTGTGTTTTATGCCTCGTAGTTAAGCTTTTCTGCTGGGTGATCGAGGGCAAGTTAAAGCATAACCTGTTTAACAAAACTTTCATCTTTTGTATTTTCCAAGGTCAAATCTCCTCAGGATTAACTTTGGAACCATATACAGGGCTTTGTAGAACTGTTGTCAGTGTCAGCCATTGGGATGAGTCATGGACATTGCTTGACCAGCTTGCTCTCTGTGAAAACCTAAGAGAATGTTTTCTCTCTAGGTGACTCTCCTTAGACACACTATACTTTATTTATCCCCTTCCTCTGAGGTTCCATAATCTCCTTGAACAGAAGATTTGGGAAACAACTGAGTTATAGGATACTAGAGCACAGATTCTCTTATGTCCTGAGTCCTCACTGACCTTGAAGGGCTAGAGCCAAAATGATGGCTATCCTCATAGCCTTTCTTTTTCGCCAATTTTTGGTCTGTTAACTTACATTCTCAACCCTCCAGCAGAGAAGCTTCATGATACTATTACTCTATAACATAGGTAATTGAGCTTAGCATCACTGTCTTTCTGAATATCAAACATCTTAGACTTAGCTTGAAATTGGTATTTTCATTCAATCATTGATATTCTAATAAATCTCTATAGAATGTGATAAAAGCAATTACACATTTTTACACAGACATTTAGTACTCCAAGGATGTACAAAATTGTACCCTGTCCAGCCTATGGCATTTTGCCTAGTATCTTATTCTCAATTAAAACTCTGTTTTGTTTTTTTGTAAAACCAACCATTTACTTGAGAGTATAACAGTAACTGAAATTACATTAGAAGCAGCACACATCTAAAAGTCCAGAATGACACGCATTCCAAGCATAGATTTAGTGTTGCATGTTGCTATCAATGTGAGAAATCTTTTGAAGGTTCTTAGGACCAGTATCTAATTCATCCTGTGTACATAAGTGCATGGTTTTGCTCCTGCTGTTTCCTTTCTTTTCTGCTTCCAGTCATTTCGTTGTTTAATTCATAAGTCTGTGATTTCCACTCAGCTGTGTTATGCCTTTCCATTTTTATTTCTTCTTTAGATTTCTTACACTAGGGAGACTATACAATATTTACACGTAGGTCTGGTTTATTTCACTTATGAGTATATGTTCAATACACATCCATTTATATATGAAGTCTTCCAATTTATCATTCTTTATAGCTGAGTCATATTCCATTGTATAAAAATACCACATATTTTCAAACATTCTTCAAATGAAGGGCATTTTAGTTGTTTCCAAGATTTGGCTATTACAAATTGGGCTGCTATAAACATAGGTGCACAGATATCACTATAGTATGATGCTTTCAGTTCTTCTGGGAAAATTCTCAGTAAGAGGATAGCTGGATTGAATGGGATTTCCAGTTCTAGTTGTTTTTTTTTTTAATTTTATTTATTTGTTTATTTGTTTGCTTGTTGTGTTTGTTTGTTTCTTTATTTATTCATTTTTGTGGCTGGCTCAGCCTGCCCTGGTGGTGGCGCTGGCGCAGCATGTGGTGCCGGGGATCGAACTGCAGTCCCCGCAGTTGCCTGAGCCCTCCTAAGCAGGCGCTTTAGACCACTGAACCATCTCGCCGGCCCCTCCAGTTCTAGTTTTTTAAGGAGTCTCCACACTGCTTTCCATAATGGTTGCACCAATCTGCATTCCCACCAGCAGTGGAGAAGGGTTCGTTTTTCCCCACAGCCTCTCCAACATTTATTGCTGATTGGCTTCTTTATGGTAGCCATTGTTTCTGGGGTGAGATGGTATCTAAGTGTTGTTTTGATTTGCATTTCATGAATGGCTAGTGATGTGGAGCATTTCTTCATCTATTTATAGGCTTGCTGAATTTCTATCTCTGAGCAGTGTGTGTTCATCTCAGATGCCCATTTCTGGATTGGATCTTTGAATTTTGGGACCCTAATGGTTTTTAGTTCTTTATAAATTCTAGATAGAAGACCTTTGTCTGAATACTTATTAGTTAAAATCTCTTCAAAATGTGTGGGTTATCTTTTCACTGTGTTGGTAATTTCTTTAGATGTGCAAAAACTTCTTAGCCGGAGGAGGTCCCATTTGTTGATGCTTTCAAGTGTCAAACGTGCATTTTCATTTTTGTCCATGAACTTTTTGCCTACCCCGATGTCTTCAGGAATAGTTGGTATTTAAATGCAGGCTTATTTTGTCTCTCTTCACAGCAATTGATTGTGCTTACAGAGGAAATAAGATTTGAAATTGATTTATTAGCTAACAGTATAGGATTCTCTTCAGGAAAAAAAAAAAAAAAACTGCTGTGTTTCTGGTTCAGCCTCAGTACAACCTCCCTTTTCAAACCTGAAGCAGGACAGCTTTCTGAGGCTTACTCATTTCTATTACGTAGGGATTCAGAGCCTGGGTCTATAAGAAAAGATTCTTGGTGTGCATGGGTGTAGGTAGGGGGAGACAGACCCAGAGAGACACAAAGAGAGTTTGTTTAATTATATACTCTAATCAGGGCTGGTGAAGTGGCTCAGTGGTCTAAAGCCCCCGCTCAGGCAACTGCAGGGGCTGCAGCTTGAGCCCCAGCACCACATGCTGCACCAGCCCCACCCCCCCCCCAGGGCAGGCTGAGCCAGCCATAATATATATTAAAAAATTCATATATTCTAATCAGATGAAAATGGAATTGGGGGCTGGGCATGGTGACACACACACCTGTAATGCTACTTCTTGGGAAGTGAGTTAAAAAGGCCAGACTAAAGTATATAGTGAGAACCTGTCTCAAGAAAACAAACCAAAGACAGGGCCAAGAATAGAGTGCAGTGGTACAGTGTCTGCCTGGCAAGTGCAAGTTGTATCCTTGTATCCCCCCCCAAAAAAGGAACTGGGGCAATTTATGCATTTCTAAATAAAGAAGAATTTAGCTAATATCATCATTCATACATTCTCAGTGATTCCTTGAAGATTGCCCCTTCCTATCACTTTTTTTTTTCCATTTTAGGACAGGGTCTACAGGATCTCACTACATAGATCAGACTCATAGTGATCCTCCTGTTTTCAGCCCCCCAGCACTGGGATTACTGGTGTATGCCATCATGCCCAGACTTGTTGCTGGTGTAGTGTGCCCAGGGGTGCGGCTGGAGTGCCATGTGGTGCTAGGGACCAAACCCCAGTCCAAGCCCACTGAGCTATCTCACCAGCATGGTGAGCAGCCAACGTTGACAGAGCAGTTCTCTTTTTGTTCTGGGAATCCATAGCAGGGGCCAAAAAAGGACAGTAGAGAAAACTGCAATAGTGGAAACATACTGGCTTGGGATGTGGAGGAACTTAACTAATTGAGGAACTATTCTCCTTCTTAGCATGAGTTTAGGTAATACTCTCTATTCCTTACCCTATGCCCCACCGTCATTTTGGTCTGTCCTTGGGAAAGGAACATGGACTGTTCTGAATTCCAGAATTAAATAAAGTAAACAGATACACCCACAGTACACATAGGAGGGCTATCACCAAGAGCCAGTAGCTGTCCTTGCTATTGTTGGAGGGCCAGAATTTTCCCGTTCTTCAAATTTTGCTTTCTGAAGTGGGTACTAGGAGTCAGTGGCCCTCCTTGGCTTTCTTGCTGTAGCCCATGAGTACGCTTACACACCACAGCACATAATTTGGGAAAATGAAAATAGGGCTGAGAACAGGACTAGCTTGTCCAATGGGCACAGCAGGCACAGTGCAGGGGGCCTACAATATTTAAAAATTTTTTTTTAAAGAGAGTGCAAATTAGAATTAAAACAAAAAATTATAAGTGTTACAGATTTTGACTTAACAAAGTAATATGAATTTCCCAGTATTTTTGTTTTAATACATGTTGTCATCTTCCAACTAGTTATTCATACTATCAGATATATGCATGTAAAATTGGAAGAAAGAAAAAAGAAAGAAATGCATAAGAAATTAAGAAGAGAAAAATTATAAACAATTGAACAAAAGTAGATAAAACAAATTAAAGCAGTAACTGCTTCTTTCCATACACCAGTAGAAATGCACAGTACAGTTGTGCAAACCATCCTGCTTACATACCTAGATAAATCTCTTTCCCTCACTCCCTCTCCTGTCCTCCTCAACTCAGTAACTCCCCCCGACTTATTTTTTGGTGGAACTGGGTATTGAACTCAGCTCCTTACATTTGCCAGGCAAGCACTTATCCTACTGAGCTACCTCCCCAGCCCCTAGTAACTCTGCTTTTGAATAAGTTCATTCCCTTTTACCAGTATCTGCTGTACCCTTCATATTCCACTTTTCTCTTTGAGGTTCTCACACTAAGGAGACAATATGATGTTTGTACATGCAGATCTGATTTATTTCACTAAAGAGTATGTTCTCTAGTCTGTAATCCCAGCACTTGGGAGACTGAGGCAGGAGGATCAGTGTGAGTTCAAAACCAGCCTGAGCTACAAAAGTGACTTCAACACCAGTCTGAACTGCACAAAAAGAACCTATCTCGGGCCTGCGAGATGGTTCAGTGGTCTAAAGCACCTACGTAGGAAGGCTCAGGCAACTGCAGGGACTGCGGTTCGATCCCCAGCACCACATGCTGCGCCAGCGCCACCACCAGGGCAGGCTGAGCCAGCCACAAAATAAATAAATAAAGAAACAAACAAACACAACAAGCAAACAAATAAATAAATAAATAAAATTAAAAAAAAAAAAAAAAAAGAACCTATCTCAAAAAGACAAAGACCAAAAAAAATGTTTCCTAGTTACATCCATTTATCAACAAGACTCAAATTTATCCTGTTTTAGAGCTGAATAACACTCCACTGTGTAAAAATACCACATCTTCCTTAGCCATTCTTCAGATGATGGGCATCTGGATTGTTTCCAGGATTTAGCTATGATAAATTTCACTGCTATAAACATGGGTGTATATATATTGCTGTGATATGAAGTTTTCAGTTCTTCTGGAAAAATACCCAGGAGGGAAACAGCTGGCTTGAATGGGATCTCCAATACTAGTTTCTGAAGGAATCTCCACACAGATTTCCATAGTGGTTGTACCAGCCTGCACTCCCACCAATAGTGTAGAACAGTTCCTTTTTCTCCACAGCTCCTCCAGTATCTGTTATTTGCTGACTTCTTGATGTTAGTCATTCTTTCTAGAGTGAGATGGAATCTCAGTTTTGTTTTTTGGTTTTTTTGGTACTGGGGATTGAACTCAGGACCTTGTGCTTGCCACATAGGTGCTTATGCCTCTGAGTTAAATCCTTAGCCCTCAGTGTTGTTTTAATTTTCATTTCTTGAATGACTAATGATGCTGAGCATTTTTTCATATATTTACTTACCATTTGTACTTCTTCTTTTAAGAAGTGTATATTCATCTCAGATGTCCATTTTTGGACTGGGTCTTTGAATTTGGGGGGCCTTTTTTTTAATTCTTTGTATGTTCTAGATAGAAGGGCTTTGCCTGAGAGACAGTTGGTTATAATTTTTTTCCCCAGTTTGTTGCTTTACTTTTTACTCTGTTGGAGATTTGCCTTGAAGTGCAGAAATTTTTCAAAAAGATGAAGTCCCAGGTGTTGATACTTTGAAGTATTTCCTGTGCAGTTTTGTTTTTGTCCATGAACTCTACCTATCCCTATGTCTTTAAGATTTCTGCCTATATTTTCCTCCAGAAGATTTAGTATTTCTGTTTTAATATTTAAATCTTTGATCCATTTTGACTGTAGCTTTATGCATGGTGAGAAGCATGTATCTAGTTTTAGCATTAGCCATGTTGAAAGCCAGTTTTTGCAGTACCATTTATTAAAGAGGCTATCTTTCTTCCAGTGAGCCTGTTTGGCCTCTTTATCAAATATAAAGTGGCTCAGTGTGTTTATAGTTGTGTCTGCATTTTCTAGTTTATTCCACTGATCCTTACGTCTGTCTCTATGCCAGTACCATACTGATATACCACAGTAGCTTTATAATATAATTTCTTTTTTTTTTTTTTGTGGAATCAAGGATAGAACTCAGGACCTTGCACTTGCCAGGCAGGCACTTGTGCCCCTGAGTTCTCTACCCAGCCTCTGTAGTATAATTTCATGTCAGAGATTGTGATGTCTCCTGCCTTTCCTTTGTTTCCCAGGATTGCTTTTGATATTCTGTGCCTCTTCTGGTTCCAAATGAATTTCAGGAATGTTTTCCCTAATTCTTAAAGATATACTAATGGTATTTTATTTTATTTATTTATTTTATCTTTTTGAGACAAGGTCTCGCTGTGCAGCTCAGGCTGACCTTAAGCTCACTTCTGTAGCCCAGGCTGGCCTCAAACTTGCACCAATCCTCTGCCTCAGCCTCCCAAATGCTGGGATTACAGGTGTGAGCCATCACGCCCAGTTTACTAATGGTATTTTAATCAGGATTATATTGAATCTGTACAGCAATTTTGGGAGTATGGCCATTTTCACAATGTTGGTTCTTCCTACCCAGAAACATGAACTATTTTTCAATTTTCTCAAATCCTCCTCACTCTTTTCTCAGAGTACCACAATTTTCACTGTATAAATATTTTTACATCCTTTATGAGATTGAATCCTAACTATCTCATTTTTTGGTTATTGTGAAAGGCATGTTTATCTCAATTTCTCTCTCAGTGCGTTCATTCTGTGTGTACAAAAATGCTACTGGTTTTTGGGTGTTGACTTTGTATCCTGCTACATTGCTGAATTTGATGATTAAATGTACAAGACTTGGTGGAGTTTTTGGGATCCTCTATGTAGAATATTATGTCACCTGCAAATAAGGATATTTTCACTACTTGTCTTCCAATCCTTATTCCTTTTTTTTCTCTCTCTTGTCTTATTGCTCTGGCTAATATTTTCAGAACTATATTTCATAGGCATGGAGGCAGTAGACATCCTTGTCTTGTTCCTGATTTTAAAGTGAAGGGCCTATAATATTTTTGAGAGGGGTCCATGAAAATGTTTTAATTTAATTTATAGGCAAAAGAGAAAGATTTATATAGAAAAAGTTGTTTTAATCTATACAAGTAACATAATAATCTTGCTAATATTTAAGTTGTAAAATAAAATTTTAAAAAAATGTTTTTGTTTGAAGACAACCCCCCCACACCCCCCCGCAGAAAAGTGCTTATGCCAAGGAACGTCAAACCCTGCAGGTACTGGAGGCGAGGCCTTGCTGAAGTGGATGGGTCTTCTTAAAGAAGAGAGTACTGAGCTAAGTACAGACCTGGCCAAGGAACCAGAGACGAAGCGGAGAGTCTCCTCTGCAACCATTTTCCTTTTCTTTCATCTTCTATTCATTTTTTTTCGTGTGTGTGTGTGAGTATTGGGAATCAAACTTGGGACCTTACACTTGCCAGGCAGGTGCTTGCGGCACTGAGCTATATCCTTGGCCCTCATCTTCTATTCATTCCTAATATTAAATCATTTCTAGAGCGCAGTAGACAAATAATACATTGTTAACATGACAAGGAGGCAGAGATACCTGCTGGAAAGATTTCATCACAGTGGCTAAGCAGCTTAACAGCTAATGCTTAATAGGAATTTTTCTTTCTCTGGATATTTTAATAGCGTATTTTTCACAATTTTTTTTAAAAGGACTGTTCATGTTACAGATTAAACAAAGTAAAGAGGCATGACAATTCAGTGTAATGCATTATCCTGACTTAACTTTATTCTGGACCAAAAAGTGTAAATTATTTTTTTGCTTCCCAGATATTTTAAGACAATTGACAAAATTCAGCAATGGACTGTAGTTGTTAGATGTTGATATTTTTTCTATGTTAAATCTGATTTATTTGGGAAACTAAGGAAAAACATTCTTGTGAGGGAAGTGAGATAGAGTTTTGCTAGGTAGCCCAGGCTGGCTTTAAACTTACACTGATCCGCCTACCTTGGCATCCCAAGTGCTAGAATTGCGAGTGTGCCCAACCAAGCTCAGTGAATACTTTCGCTCTGACAATTCACACCAGCATATTTGGCAGCCAAAGAGCATGATGTCTACAACTTCCTTGTAAATTGATCAGAGAAAACACACACATAGAAATAGAAAATAAGGCAAATAGGCCAACAAGTTACCCGCTGAATCGTGGTGCAATAGTTTTGGGTGTTCTTTGAGGTACTCTTGCAACTTTTCTGTAGCTGTGATTTATTTCAAAGTAAGTGAAAAAAGAGAATATTTAATCTAGTAGTGCTGCTGAAATTGGTGCACTAACTCTACAGATGTTGAACCATTTATCTGCTGTGGAAGTTAATTTTCCATTAGCCAGGCCAAGGATGGTGAACTAATGAGCCGATGTGTACATATTGGCTCCTGTAGGTTATTATTAGCTACCGGATTTTCCTAATTTAAAAAATTAAAATTTAAGTTACAGATGTAGCACAAATACCCATGAAGTGACTTTTTAAACAACCGATTTGTGGGGTGAGCTAGGCAAATCTTTCAGCTGTGCCTTTCTTCATTGATACTGACCCATCAGGAGGCATTAACTCGTTCACTTGGAGGCTTGCTCCTGTGTCCCCGGCTGAGTGGATCTGCAGCAGCAGAGCAACGCTGGGCAGAGCAAAGGACAAAGGTGCGGCGTAGGAACAGGCCTGGTGCTGTCAGGTTTCGCTATGTGCCTGTGATTGCCACAGCAGCAGTTGGAGTTAAAAGGTGGATAGAGAAATACAAAGGGCAACAGAAAGCAATGGTTAGCAGTATGATGAGCCCATGCATGCACATGAAGTTAGATGAAGGACGCCATACAGGAAAGTGGTACTTATGTGATTTTGTGAATAAACAAGTTAGAATAGTGCCAAAGGAAACAAAAAGTGTTCTCCAAGATTGTGTAAATAATTAAGAGAAATAAACACCAAGAATAGAAATAGAGGGCATAGACCAGAACTATGTATTCATAGGTGTTAGTCACTTGTCAGTGGTGCCTTGCCAAACCATCAGAGATAGCTGACCTGCTCAGTTGTTGTCCAGAAGAACTAACTATTGTAGCTTACATCAGATACTACCTGTATTTCTGTAAAATCCTAAAGGCAAGAAGGTGTTTAATGTGAAAAATTAAGGTACAAAGTTAATGAAAGAAAATGTCATGTCTCATCCTGACTTTATAAAGTCAGGGCAGGGAAAATTTTCCTTTAACAAGACCTCATAAAAACAAAGACCAAGGGCTGGCGAGATGGTTCAGTGGTCTAAAGCGCCTGCTTAGGAAAGCTCAGGCAACTGCAGGGACTGCGGTTCGATCCCCGGCACCACATGCTGCGCCAGCCCCACCACCAGGGCAGGCTGAGCCAGCCACAAAATAAGTAAATAAAGAAACAAACAAACACAACAAGCAAACAAATAAATAAAATAAAATAAAATAAAAAAAATTAAAAAAAAAAAAAACAAAGACCAAGCCAGGTAGATAGCTCAGCGGTTCAAGCGCCTGCCTGGCAAGCGCAAGGGCCCAGGTTCGACTGCTGGTACTGCATGCCGTGCAGGCCCTGCCCTGGTATGGTGGTGCACACCTGTAACCCTGTGCTGGGGAGGCTGAGGCAGGATGATGACTCTGAGTCTGAACTGTGTAGTAAGACCTTATACCAAAGAAAGAAAGAGGGAAAAAAGATTAACGTTTTAAAAATTTCTGGATTTGACTACATTAGAATTAAGGTTTACATTAGATAAAACACCTCACTATCAAAATTAATAGGTACCAGACTGGGGGTAGATGTTTGCAACATATATATATATATATATGAAAAAAGAAAAAAGTCAAAGCAAAGAAAAAACGTAAAATTGTTTTCAAAGCATAAAGTTGAAAAGTAGTTTTAGACATCAGCAACCAGATGTAGGTGGTAACCAGTACACTAGAACACTCCGAAACCATCGCAGATTTGTTAGTTTTACCCACCTGCAAGCAGAGAAAAACCGAACGAAGTTAACAGTTTGATTCTAACTACCTTACCCACATAGAATTTCA
>PVKN010029401.1:0-13004 GCA_004027915.1 Capromys pilorides
ACTTAAAGTACTGCATCACATGCGATAGTTTTTTAAGTCCTTTTGTTTTGCTGTTGAATAAAAATCAAGAAGAATAAGTTAGTAAAGCTTACATAATTGGTTCATGCCTATAATTAGAACAAAAGACTGTACTTTCCGATATTCCATACTGCTTTCCCAAACATTGAAATTTTTATTGTAACCCTTATTTTACTAGATAAACATTTTAAAATTATACATACATACATATATATATATATATATAGAGAGAGAGAGAGAGAGAGAGACTTGCTTCCTAGAACATTATTTTTGAGTAATATGTTAATTTGTTGACATGAACACCTCACAGTCATGTATGTGTGTATTTATCTTCTTTTACTTCTCACTTTTGTATAAACTTTTAGTAATTTTCACAAACCACATTATTTTCCAAATATAGGAGTGCTGTTTGTATTTGACACATTTCTAATAAGGAACTGTCTTTCATAAGAGTAAAAGTTATACACTTCAGCGCCAAACTTTCTTAAAAATCTTAATGTCAGACTTATGCATGTTTTCCAGAATCACCAAGTAACTTGAATGATATTTTATTGAAAATGATATTTTTACTATCACTAACTAGCAAATCTTGAACTGACTTCAATGCTTAAAATGTATAATTCTTTAAAAAGTAGAATATGAGTCATGCATTGGTGGCATATACAGCCCTTGGAGAAGCTGAGGCAGGAAATGGCAAGTTGGAGCCCAACCTGGACGGTTTGCCAATGTGTAGAGAATGTGCCTCAAAAAAAAGAAAAGAAAAAACAAAACCAGAGAGTTGGGCATATGGTCTGTAGTAGAGCGCTTGCCTTACATACATAAGGCCCTGGGTTTGATCTCCAACACCACTACAAAAAAAAAAAAAAAAAAAAAAAAACTAGAAGGAGGAGAAACTGGGCATGGTAGCACATACCTGTAATCTAGCACTCAGTATTGGTGCAGGTTTGAGGCCAGCCTGGACAATGTGGTGAGTTCAAGGTCAGCCTGAGCTGTGTAGTGAGAACCTATTCCCAAAAATCAAAAATAAGTAAGTAAATAAAGTAAGTAAATAAATAAGTAAATAAATAAAGTTTCATAGAAAGGGCTGGAAATATAGCCTCAAATATGGCCTCAAATCACACTACCACAAAATAAAAGACTATATGATAAAAATAATAAGTGAACACATTTAGCTTTCATATACGAGCTCTAGAACTATCATGTTTATCCCAGTAGGGGCAAGCAAGACACAAAAGAACCCAAAATAATTATTATTTAGAGTCCTTAGCTTATCATTCCAAGGCATATAATTATACTTGTTTCTTTATCTTTCAGGAATTCTTCATGTACAATAGGAAATATAAACATAGTTTTTTCTATTGTTCTCATACAAAATAGCATTATTCTTGCCAGAGTTGTGCTCCTGAAATTTTTAACTTATGTATCTGGATAAAGAACTTCCCCCTTCTCCCCATCACTGTATAGTCTATGCTGGCTTAAAACTCACTATGTACCCTAGCTGACTTTGTACAATCTTCTTGAGTCAGCCTCCTGAGTGCTGCTGGGACTATTGGTGTGTAGTGCCATGTCCAGCTCAAGAATTGCTTTTTTTTTTTTTAAAAAGTGGGTTCATTTTTTCATAACTCA
Organism: Capromys pilorides; assembly: GCA_004027915.1. Taxonomy (NCBI): domain Eukaryota; kingdom Metazoa; phylum Chordata; class Mammalia; order Rodentia; family Capromyidae; genus Capromys; species Capromys pilorides. Next base: position 1,645 of record PVKN010029401.1, read on the forward strand.
AATAACACTATGATGGTTAACCTTGCTTAAGCTTAATGAATAACCATCTAGGTATATGTCTAAGGCAAATTGCCAGAAATGGGTTTGGTGACTCAAAGAATAAATGCGTTTGTAATTATATAGGTAATCATGCATTGCTTTCTAATAGAAAGTGCATAAAATTTGTGGTATACCCAGAAGTGCCTTATTATGATCAGGTTTTAATATGGTGATATCTGTGTGTTTGAGACTATAAAAAAAAAAATACTAAGTTGACTTACAATAGATTATATTTGATAGGACAAATAAGTGTTATCACTAATGATAAGTATGGTTTTATCATTTGCTGAGAAATCAGCTCTGGAAGTATGTAAGTAATCAAAAGCCCCTCCCTGAAGATGAAAACTGTATCTGTAAGATTAAAAGAAAAAAAATGGATGAGCAAAGCCTCAAGGAACTGAAATTCTTAGTATACGTATTTTATGGACCCTTGGCCTAGGCAGAATGGACTTGACATTTTTGTCTTCAGAATACGTAAAACAATAGTTCTAAAATCGGGATAAGAAAAAAGTTACTACTTTGGAGAGGGGAGGCCTTTGATTGCATACCTTACTCCATCTTGAGTTTACCTGTCTATGGAATTAGAACATTAGATGATGTAAATTCCAAGATTTTCTGATTACGTTGCACTTCTAAGCTTCCATGCACAAATCTGTGAAGAAGCCATATTTAGGGCAGTAGAGAGAAGGACAGGTTTCCTTGAAGAAAACAGTTGGAGAATAGAAGGGAACATGATTTGACAGGTAGATCACAGAGGCTGCAGAGAAAGTATTTATGAGCCAGGAGTAGTGGTACATGCCTGTAATCCCAGAATTTGGGATTTCGAGGTAGAAAATTGCTGCAAGTTCAAGCCCAGTCTGGGTTACATAGTGAGACCCTGTCTCAAAAAAATAAAAAAAGTATGTCAGAAATTACAGGATAATAAATCCTTAACAACATTTTTTGTAAGAGGAATGTTGTTGGCCAGGCGTGGTGGCACATGCCTGTAATCCCAGCACTTGGGAGGCTGAGGCAGGAGGATCGGTATGAGTTCCAGACCAGCCTGAGCTACAGAAGTGAGCTCAAGGGCAGCCTGAACTACAAAGCGAGACCCTGTCTCAAAAAGACAAAAAAAAAGGAGGAATGTCGTTGATCTCTTTCAGAATTATCAGTCTGGGTACTTTGGTGACCATGAGAAAAAGATTACATGTGATTATGGAATACAGGCATAATAGTTGCTCTGGGTCACCTTATTTTCATGAAGGACATTTTCTCTTAAACTTTCCTGAGGACTGAGAGTCTTACCAGATTTGAAGGGGTAAAATGGCTATTATTATTATTATTATATTTTATATTTTAGTGTATTTAGTACAGGGTCTCACTACACTGTTTGAACTCGCAGTGATTCTCCTGTTTTCAGCCTCCCAAGTGCTGGGATTACAGGTGCACCCTCCCACAGCCAGTCTGGTCATTAATTTTTGTTAACTTTCTTCTGTTAGAGGTATATACAAACTTACACTGAAATTTTATTGCAACCATGAAGAAAATTAGAGTTACACATAGAATTGTTTGCTGAAGTTTCTTGGGTGATATAGTTCTTAAATCGTTTTCATGTGAAGAAATTCGTTACAGGTTTTTCTTTTTAAAACATTCAAGAATAAAAATTATTTGCCTATTTTAGATGAACTTGAAGAAATGTTAAATCCAATGGGAACTGTTCAAACAAATCCATATACTGAAAATGCAACAGCTTTGCATATTAAATTTCCAGAGAATAAAAAACAATCTTGTTATTACCCTCCCTTTGATAAGGTAAGCTAATTATTTAAAAGATCATCATGCATGAGTTAATTAAATTATTATTTACTAAATTTGTGTATACCTGGTTTCACCTCAGTGTGTCTATTTCACTTTGTGGATTGTATATGCCTTCACGCATTGGTTCAGTGGGAAGGTTGTGGGGCAGGGAGCCTTCACTGTATTAGTTCTGTCACTTGGTGGAGTGAAACACAAGCACCTCTGGCATTCAGGTTCCTCATTTATAAAGTGAGGAATTTATAATTGCTCTGAGGTGGTTTTCAGAGTAAACAAAAAGTTCTAAATGTATTGTTTATAACTCTGAACATTTAAAATATTTAGTGCAACATGTCCTGGGTGTTGATTCAGAGATAAAGATGTAATCACTGCTGTGTTAGTTTATATTCATAGAACACATTATTTATGTTGAATAGTACTGTTAGTAGGACTTTTTAGGGTAGGGTTTTCTTTTTTTTTTTTTTTTTTGGTCTTTTTGAGATAGGGTTTCGCTATGCAGTTTAGGCTGTCCTTGAGCTCACTTTTGTAGCCCAGGCTGGTCTCCAACCTGCACTGATCGACCTGCCTGAGCCTCCCAAGTGCTGGGATTACAGACATGCACCACCACGCCCAGCTCTAGGGTAGTATTTTTGTAGAATCTATATCAAGGACTCATATTTTAAAGTGCATTTCCTTAGTATGTAAACTGTGTATTGTGGGGATAAGGATCTGGTGGGGGTTAAAAATAGGGCTGTGGTAATTTATATGCTAAAAGAATTATCGTTTTTATATTCAGGTTTGGCATTCATGTGTTAGGTATGAGTGCCCGAGTTTTATGCAGAAATCTTTGAAAAAAGTCCTTTTTTTTTTTTTATTATGCCAGCTCAGCCTGCCCTGGGGATGGGGCTGGCGCAGCATGTGGCACTGGGAATTGAACCGCGGTCCCTGCGGTTGCCTGAGTTTTCCTAGGCAGGCGCTTTAGACCACTGAACCATCTTGCCATTCCTGAAAAAAGTCTTGAAAGAAACAAAAATCAAGAAGCTTTTTGATACAGTTTAGAACAAGTTACCTTGAAAGATTGATAGCCATGTGCGGTGGTGCATCCTTGTGATTTCAGAGTGCATGAAACAAAGCAGGTGGTTGCTGTGAGTTTGAGGCCAGCTTGAGCTATATTGTTAGTTTAAGATTAGGTTGGTCTGTGCAACAAACAAAATTGAGTCTTGATATTAATATTAATCTACCTACAGACTTAATTGTATCTTAATGTTTAATACTACCAGGCCTGTGTAGGTAGGTGTGTTGCATGTCTTATGTGTGTTTGGTGCTGAGGGCCAAACGCAAGGCCTTGCCCATGTTGTGCACACACTCCGCCACTAAACTTCAGTCCTAATCCTATAGGATATTTTTAAATAGTATCATACAAGTTTAATTCTTGAAACTCCCTGTTCTCCCTTTATCTTTTCTTTAATTGAATTTTATCCATTCATGAAGTAACTTTTAACCCCAAATTTACAGTTTAACTTTGTGCTTTTTTTTTTACAATAAAATTCTCATACGGTAAGAACCAAATACTATAATGCACACTGAGTTGAAAATCTACATTTTGACTCATCTGTTACTTTTTGTGATGTTTTTAGTTGTCCTTAGATAGGAATTTAAGTTTAGCTACTTGCATTACATTTTATATAATGACTATTAATGTGTACAGTTATGATATATATGTTCAGTGAGGGGTATTATTTACTTAATATTAAATGAAATGCTGGTGAGATGGTTGAGCGGTCTAAAGCACCTGCTTAGGAAAGCTTAGGCAACTGCAGGGACCACACACAGTTGGGTCCCCAGCACCACATGCTGTGCTAGCCCTACCCCCACTGCAGGCTGAGCAGGCCACAAAAAGTAAATAAAATAAATAAATAAAATGAAATGCTGTTTAGACAGTTTTAACATAAACAGCATTCTATGAAAACATAAATGGTGTTAGTCTAGTATTTGAGGATAAATAGAAAAAATTTTATTCACTTTTTGAGATGGTCTCATTATGTAGTCCAGACTGATCTTGAAAAACTATGTAGCCCACGATGGCCTCAAACTTGAGGCCGTTCTCCTGCCTCAGCCTCCTATGTTCTGGGATTACAGGAATGCATTGCCATGCCCAGCTGTCACATTTCTTTAAAATATATTGTTTTATTGTTGCTACAGTCTTTCATAACTGGTCATTAAACTTTCTGTTTGCCTTTCTAGTGCTGTGGAAATTCTGGCTTGAAAATCAAGTAGGAATAGAGATGTTAGTCTTTAAATATATATAAATATGTTACACTTACTGAGTTTCCTTTGAATATAGATATAATACCAAAAGTTCTAATAGGTCCTATTCTTTTTTTTAACTGTATGTATGTATGTATGTATGTATGTATGTTTGTATGTTATGGCCTGCTCAGCCTGTCCTAGGGGTGGAGCTGGCACAGCATGTAGTACCAGGGATCAAACCATGGTCCCTGTGGTTACCTAAGCAGGCTCTTTAGATCGCTGAGCTATTTTGCCATCCCTAGGTCCTATTCTTTCTGCTTAACTTAACGCTTGTTACATTTTTGTTTGTTTTGTGGTTTTGTTTTTGTTTTTTGGTTTTATGGTCCAGTGGGTTGAACCTAGAGGCCTGCACATTGTTAGGCAAGTGGTCTGATACCGAGCCACATTCTACCTTACCTTTTTTTATTTTTTATGTTATGGTAGGGTCTCACCTAGTTGCCCAGGCCAACCTCGAACTGGAAGTCTTTCTATCTCAGCCTCCTACTAGCTGGGATTATAGCCACCATGCCAACCCTCATTTATTTATATTTTTTGTCTGTTTTTTAGACAGGAGCTCATTACACAGTTTAAGTTGACCTTGAACTCATTATGTAGCCCAGGCTGGCCTCACAGAATAATCCTCCTTCCTTAGCTTTCCAGGTTTTGGATTACATGCCTACACTACTCTGATCACCTTGTCTACCTCTGTGTGTGTGTGTGTGTGTGTGTGTGTGTACGTACGCACGCGCACGTGCACACATGTACATACGTGCATTTTGCATATATACAAAATCCATTATTTCATTGACAGCTAATCCTTCTGCTCCCTAGGAGTTGCAGCCTTTTACACTAATGTTGTTTCCTTTTTGTCAAGGGTTTGAAGCATTTGTGAAGCACCATTTTGCTTTTAAAATTCATGATTTCATTATACAGCATAGAAATGCCAGACCATATGTAGTTCCTTATAGTCTTAAGTACAAGCATAGTTACTTATACTTAAAATTCTATGTACAAGAGCCAAAATTTAACCGTAAATTTTTTTAAACAGATTATTGAAAAGGCAGCTGAAGTTGCAAGCAGTGACAGTGCTAATGTGTCAGTAAGTATCAAGAATTTTAAATGCCTTTTCTTAATATACAGTTGTGCATATCTGGCTTAAATTTTGCCATTTGCCATTTCATGTATAGTCGACCATAGCTCATATGCAAGAATAGTCTGTGACTGGGTGTCAGTATGCACATACTAGTGTTTTGTCAAATGACAGTTCAGTTAATAGTATTCAGTTGCTGATTCCTTTTCTGGTACAAATACAAGGACAGCAGTCTGTTGGATGCTGTTGCACCCTAACACCCTATAGATTTGCAGTACATTCTTAGCAAATATTGTTAGTTGAATGAAGAAGTTGTGTTTCGTGTATTGGAGCAGGTGTAATAAGGACAAGCGTCTTGCAGTATAGGGGATTAGATGTCTTCAGCTTTGGAGCTCTGGCATGTTTGATGTGTCATTTCCATTCCATGAAGTAATATCATTACTCCAGCTTCCTACTTTGGTATATTATAGCTAGCAGGAATAGGAAACAAGACGAGAGTCTATATAGACGAGTCTTTCAGAAGAGATACCATTAGTAGGTTTGCTTTCTGCTTATGTCTCATTAGCCAAGTCTTAGTTACATAACTATAACAAAATTCAAGGGAGACCAGGAGGTCTACTTTTTTGATTGTCATGTGCTTAAGAGTAAGGAATCATGAGAATGGATATTTTTCTTTTACTTTCTACTTGTACCTTAAGACTTTTGTTCTCTTCTTTTGTTAATAGGTTACAACCTGTCTTTTGCAAAGCAGTTCTACCCATAAAATGTTAATGGTATAGGTGCTAGTAAGCAAAAGTAAAGGCAACATGTGTATTTTTCTCATTTCTATAGTATAACAAGCACTATTTAATTATGGCTGTTTGGAAAAATACCTGGTTTGGGTCTTTTCTGCTTTGCCATTAGAGCTCTCAGAATCTAAGTGCAAGTCCTCACCACTGTTTCCACACTGTTGTCTTCTGGCTTAAATTTCACCATTTGATTTTGACTGCTTGACCCCTGGAAAGAGGACCAACGGTGCCAGGCTTTAGTTTTCTGATATGGTTTTCTTCGGCAGCTTTCTTTTATTGTTTTTTCTCAACTGTTGTGATTTTCGTATTTGTACTTTATGTTTAACACCCCTGGTGCTGGTTGTCTTGTCTTCACTGTAATGTGCCTTCAATAACACTTGAAGTGGTAGTCTCTTACAAGAAGAGTTCCATGCATCCTGGGATCTCTGATGGCTCCCTAGGACTTAGTCCTGATGTTTCTCCTCATTCTCAGAGCTGATACTGTTGCTGTCCCAGCTCAGAAAGAACATAGAAAGGAGCATGTTTGACCCTAGCAACTACTGTACCTACAGCTCCTTTAATGATTCCCCTGTGATTCTCCTGGCTTCTTTCTGCTCCTTGAACCTTGATTCTCAGCTGGAGCTCACACAGAACAGGTGCATAATATTCTTATTACTGAAAGGGTCTTGAGTCTGTTCACTAGTCCTGTCTTTATCATCTCACTAAAAGACACCTATGTTAAGCCCTGTTATTTCCTGGGGCTATTGTACATTAGTTTTTTAAAACATTGGATGAGCAGAATGAAGACAGTTGTGTTCTCCTATATAAGGAGCAGATTAACTGTGCGTACCTGTGGCACTGGAGATTGAACTTGTGGCTTTTATAATGAGCTGTTTTCCTAGCTATCCCCTTCTCCCATATATATACAAAGTCTACCAAAAAAGTGTGTACACTCTTCAGGGAAAGAAAAACTTGTTTCTATTCTTTTTTTAAAACTTTGTTAGGGCTGGCTTAGCCTGCCCTGGGGGTGGGGCTGGCACAGCATGTGGTGCTGGGGATCCAACTGCAGTCCCTGCAGTTGCCTAGGCTTGCCTAAGCAGGCACTTTAGACTGCTGAGCTATCTTGCCGGCCTGAAAAACTTGTATAAACACCAAATTTATTAAGACATCATGAGATTAATGCAAATTACCTTTTAGACTCTATAATTACATGAGGTGGTCAAAGTGGTAGCCGTTAACTTCCAGGCATTTACTGCTGCATGCGTAACCTTGGTCTTTGAGATTGTTGCACATGCATTTTCAGTTTCCTCTCTAAGGGCCAGCAGTGTAATCAGTAGGTTTTCTGTAATACATGACGCCCCTAGGGTCCCCCATACAAGGGTAACAATGTCTTGTGAAAAAAAGTAATAGGTAGTCTAATATGATCTCATTAAGTTGCTCAAGCTGGGCTCAAATTTGTGATCTCAGTTTAACCTCACTGAGTGCTGAATAGCAGGAGTAATCCCAGAGTGCTCCTCTTCCTTTTCATTCTTCCTCTTCTTTCTTTTAACTTTATTTATGTTATGGCTGACTCAGCCTGCCCTGGGGGTGGGGCTGGTGCAGCATGTGGTGCTGGAGATCGAATGCAGTCCCTGTGGTTGCCTACGCTTGCCTTTAGACTGCTGAGCTATCTTGCTGGCCCTCTTCCTCTTCTTTCTTGCTTTCTTCCATTTCTTCCTCTTCTTCTTTCCCCTTCTTCTTCTTCCCTTCCTCCTCTTTCTGCTCCTCTTCCTCTTCTCCTTCTCCCTCCCCCATCTCCTCATTGTGTTGCCCAGGTTCTCTCAAATTAGTTAACTGAAGTGATTTTTCTGCTCCATCCTCCCTCATTTTAGCATCGTCTTTGAGAAATTGGGAAGGGAAATATGATACTCTTTCCAACACTGAACTGCAGACATCCCCCCACCTCAGCATAAGAGTTAGAGATCTCATGCTTTTGAGCCAAGAGGGCATCTGTTAGTATTTTTCACCTTATGTTAGGGTCACTATAAGATTTTGTTTTCTAGCAATTGAAAATTAAAGGAAGTTAGTGCAGCCAATAGATGACATTTTTAGGTTAAAAGCACCACTGCCACCTAGTGTTTAAATGTGGATTTTTTTTTTTAATTTATTTTTGTCTTTTTGAGACAGGGTCTCACTATGCAGTTCAGGCTGGCCTGAACTAGCCCACTAGCCCACTGGGCTAGCTCACTAGCCCAGAATGGTCTCAAACTCATGACAGTCCTCCTGCCTTAGCCTCCCAAGTATTGGGGTTTTGGGGGAGCATCATGACACCTGGGTTGGATTTTTTTTAAAAAAAAATATGTTTTCTAGTTTCCCAATTGTTTCAAGCATAAAGAACAAAATAAAACATTAATAGTAGGAAGCAGGGAGATAGACCTTTCTTGTATGGGAAGGGGATGATTGAGAGATAGCTATGGAGGGAAAGGAGATAAAAGGAATTGGAATATGTTACGTACACGAACCAACTCCACACAGGAGTGGAGACATCAAGTACTGCAGCATGTACTAATAAAAAATTTTTAAGGTTTTTTGTTTATCCTTAACTTATAAAGCAAATACTGAAAAATGTACACTTTTAAATAGGATATACTTCATTAATATTCTTAAGTAATTATATTTTTATTTCACATGATAAAACTTCTAATTATGAATCCATTCCATATAAAACTGATGATTTTTTTGTACCAGAAATCTAACTCAGGATCTGGCATTTGCCAGGCAGGTAGGTGCTATACCACTAAGCTCTATCCCTGGCCCCAAATTTGCTAAATGTTTGCCTATGATATTTGCACTGTTAAATTCTATAGTGAGTATTTTATGTTCTTAGAGTCGAGGTGGAAAAAAATTTCTTCCTGTATTGAAAGAAATCTTGGACAGGGATCCCTTGTCTCAGCTGTGTGAAAATGAAATGGACCTTATTTGGACTTTGCGGCAGGACTGCAGAGAGAATTTCCCACAGTCACTGCCAAAATTACTCCTGTCAATCAAGTGGAATAAACTTGAAGATGTTGCTCAGGTAACAAAGTATTCTGTAATTCCTTTTGGAGCATATATTACTTTGTTACTTTTTATGTAAAGTGTCTTTCCTTGTAGGTGTATTTCCATATATTGGACAGTTTTCTACAGGAGTTTTGAGGATTTTAAACTCTTGCTCTGTGTAATGGACAAGAAAGCTTTAAAAATCCCATGTTCTGGGTAGAGTATCTTATTGCCTTATCTTTCGGTAATGATAATTGATATACTGGTTTTAAGTTTGTTTTTATCTGTATGAGATAAAAATAGCAAGTTTATACTTTAATGAATTTTAGGGTAGAATACCAGGAATCGAACTGACGACCTAACACTTGTCAGCCAGGAGCTGTGCCACTGACCTATCTCTCAGCCCTTTAATGATTTTAATAAGCACTTATTTTAAGATTATATTTGGTTAATTAGTAGGCAAAGGCATATAGAATAAAGTTATGTAAAAACTTATTTTTAGAAAAATGTGTTTAATACAGGGTCTCATTATGCAGCTCGGACTCATAGGGATCCATTGTTTTCAGCCTCCTCAGCTCTGGAATTGCAGGTGTATGCCCCCATGCCCACTCTTGGTGGCTGGCTCAGTGCGTGGCTTGTGGTGTCTGGGATCAAAGCCTGGTCCTTGTGCTTAGTGCTTAGTCTGTTGAGCTATCTCCCCAGCCCATGAAGACTTACATTAGATAAGGTTTGAGGGTAAGAGAAAATTGTTAAACAAGTCTTTTTTAAGTTTAAACAGCATTTGCTAGGTACAGAGATGATTCAGATTGACCTTTGTCTCCTCTCCCAGTTATAATTGGTGAAAACATTAAAAATTCTGTCGAGGTTTTGAAATATACTGTTTTACCATAATAAGTCACAAGACTGTGCAGTAGCACACTGGAGCTTACTCCTTTCTAACTGTAATTTAGCTTTTATAATTTATATATAGAAAAGAAATATAAAGCTTCCTCTATCTATTTAGTGAGAAGATAATAAATAGAAAATTAGCCCCACTCCAGGTGCACTGAGCCAGTCAGGAAGGGCAGAAGACTGGGCATGGTGGCACAGTTTGTGATCCCAGCTCTGGGGAGGCTGAAACAGGAGGATCACTACAAGTCTAAACTGCTATTGGGACCCTGCACTAAATACTTGAAAATTTGTTTTAAAATAGAAAATTAAAGTTAGCATTTTAAAAAATATTTCAACCATATATGGTTGATTTGTTTAGACAAAACCTTCCTATGTAGCTTAAGCTGCCCTTGAACTCTTGAAAGTCCTCCTGCCTTAGCCTCCGGAATGCTACGATACCACATTGGCTATAATTTATAATTTATGTAAATGTATGTCCATAGTAATATTCGAGTTTTTAAAAATCATTCAAAGTCTTTTTCTGACAAATGTGTAATAGTTGGAAAAACAAATTTCATAAAAGTCATCTTTAATGAACTTTTTACCTTTGCTTAACATGAGAAAATACTTTTTTGGGGGTGGGGGCATTCTTCTTGAAACAGGATCTCACTATGCAGTTGAGACAGGCCTTGAACTCACTTTGTAGCCCAGGCTGGTTTTGAACTTGCAACCATCTTTCTGCCTCAGCCTCCCCTGTGCTGGGATTAGAGGTGTGTGCCACCACACCCAGCTGAGAAAATACCTTTTAATTTAGCTGCTAGAATTTCAATGAGACATAATTAACCTTTTACGGGATAACTCAGTATAATTAATGATGAATTGATTAGCACATATAATTAAACTATTAAGTGTTTTTATTTAATTTTTACAGCCCAATAACTGAAGATAAAGCATAGACAGACATCTACTAAGCAGATAAAAAGCGTTCATGGGGCTACTTCACAATGTGACTTAAATGTCAAGCAGCCAGCTGATAGCAAGTTCTCTAATTACCACATCTAATGGCCATAATTTTACTGTGTTGATCTTGCATATATTTTGTATATCACCTATGAACTTGATGTCAGAGATACTTAATGTGGCAATCCAGTGGGATAAATTAAACACTAATGAATAAGGTTTTATCAGATAGGGTTGAGCTCTTGGAGGTGATAAATCAAACATTTTCCATCTTTTTCCCATAACCAGTTTTCTTTCAGTTATAACCTAGAAGAGCACGTGATATAAATGTCAAAACCACAAGGAAGAAGGGACTTCTATCAGACATGATCTGATGAGTTTCATGGTGCTCTAGTGGCTGGCAGTTAAGAGTCCTCTCTAGAACTTCTGAGTTTCCCAGAAGAGGACATTTCCAAAGTTGTGGCTTTATTGTACTGATTCACTTCCACTTAGAAGCGCAGCACATGTTCAAGGATTCTCTGCTATCCCCTGTCCACAACACTTTTAGTTATCTG
>PVKN010029403.1:0-13004 GCA_004027915.1 Capromys pilorides
CGGCTGCAGTCAGCACCCTGTCTCCAGGGCTCCAGACCCATGGAAGGCTACTTCTTCTTCCTCTTGCTCACCTCTGCTCCGCCCCAGGACCGGAGGGATACCCAGAAAGGTTTGCCGGGGTTAGCAAACAAAATCTCGCTGTGGGGTCTTTGGGGAGGGGCCGGGGACTCCTGGGCATGGGGTCTAGCTGTGTCCTCCTGCGTCCGCCTCCCCAGTGCCAGGGTCTCCAGGGGAGTTAGGACGACGACGATGTAGCTGGAAAGAGGAAGGGGAACACCCTAGCTCCGCAGCCCATCCTTCTTAAGTTGACCTTCAGCTGTTGTTCTCACTTGATGATGTAAGATAAAAAAATAAAGGCACTGACCCCAGCAGCACTGACTTTAATTTTTTTTTTTTTTTTCATACAAGGAATTGAATTTAGAACCTTGCACTTAGGCAGGCACTTTTGCGCCTGAGTTAAATCCCCAGCCCTGAATTTAAATTTTACACTTAGAAATCTTGCTTTCCTTCTCTCTCTTTTTATATTTTTTGAGATAAGGTCTCACTATGTAATTTAGCCTGGCCTTGAACTTCCTACACAGCCCAGCCTGGCTCAATCCCTCTGTCTCAGCCTGCAGAGCACTAGGATTATAGGCATGCGCCAACACATCTGGAACAAAAGACTAAGAGTTTTTGTTGTGGTGCTACTGGCCCTTGAACTCAGGGCCTTGTGTATGCTAGGCAAGTACTCTACCACCGAGCTACATTCCCAGCCCAGGTTAAGTTTTAGGCTTAAGGCTGGAGATGTACCTCAGTGGTAGAACACATAACTGGAAAGCAGTGGGCCCTGGGATCAATACTCAGTCTAGCAAAAATATAGAAGCCAGGCTGGGCGTTGTGGTACAACATTGTGATCTCAGCACTGAGGAGAATCGCTCTGAGCGGCCAGCCTGGACTATGTAGTGAGTTCAAGGCCAGCCTGGACTACATAGTGAGACCCTGTCTCAAAAAATAAACAAACAAAAAAAGAAAGAAAAGGACTGCGAAGATAGCTCAGTAGAATATAATGCTTCCCTGACAAGCGCAGGGTCTTGAGTTCAATCTCCGGTACCTCAAAGAAAAAAGAAAAAAGAAAATCACCTAAATAAAAAATAAGGCTCTTTGCCATCTGTACTCATGCCTTGGCTAACCCGTAAAACAGTTTTAATTGGTTTTGAAATACTAGGGTCAAAACTGAAAACACTCTACTGCTGAGCTACATTCTCAGCCCTTATTTATTTATGTATTTATTGGAACCGGGGGTTGAACTCAGGACTTTGCACTTGCCAGGAAAGCACTTATTCTACTGAGTTATCTCCCCGATCTCCCCGACCCTTTATATTTCATTTTCAGACAGGATCTTACTAAATTGCCTAGGCTGGCCTCAAGCTCATGATCTTCCTCCCTTGGCTTCTCCAGTTGCCTGTGACCATCATGAGGGACCCAGGTTCTCAGAGGCCAGCATCAGGGGTTCGAGGTTAGCCTAGGTAGTATTGCAACAGCCCATTTCAAAGGCAAAGCACCCTACAGAACTGCTGCTTTTGCTTGTTTTATCAAGCTGCTCTGCCACTGAAATACATTATTTTTTTTTTTCTTTCTTTATTTTTTACTCTTTGGTGGCACTGGGGATTGAACTCAGGACCTTGTATTTGCCAGTCAGGTGCTTATGCTCCTGAGCTATATCCCCAGCCCTTTTAAAAGACAAGTTCCCCTTTTTACCAAGATGGCACTGAAGGCAAAGACGGAAGCCCCTAAGGCTCCCAAAACTGAAGCCAAACAAAGCTTTGAAGGCCATGAAGGCCAAGCTGAAAGGCATCCACAGGGCCAGGCATGGTACGACATGCCTATAATCCCAGAACTTGGGGGGCTGAGGCAGGAGGATCAGTGCAAGTTCAAGATCAGCCTGGGATACAAAAGTGAGCTCAAGGCCAGCCTAAACTGCATAGAGAGACCCTGTCTCAAAAAGACCAAAAAAAAAGGCATCCACAGCCAAAAAAAGAAGATACAAATGTGGCCCACCTTCTTCGGTCCCAAGACACTGGGGCTCTGGAGGCAGCCCAAATACTCTCAGAAGAGCACCCCCAAGAGAACACGATTGACCTCGATGCCATCATCAGGTTTCCCCTGACCATATAAAGATATTGAGAATAACATAATGGGATATTACTCAGCTATAAAAGCAGGATAAATGTGAAGGTTTTAATAAATCAGACTCGCATGCACAAATATTGCATTGTCTCCTTTGTGTAAGAACCTGAAAAAGAAAATAAAATCGGAAAGGTACAATAGATCATGGGAAACTGGGCGTGGTGGCTTACGCTTGTAATCCCAGCACCTGGGAGGCTGAGGCAGGAGGATCAGTGCGAGTTCGAGACCAGCCTGGGCTACAAAAGTGAGCTAAGTCCAGCCTGAACTGAATATCGAGACTCTTGTCTCTAAATAAATAAATAAATTTCACCATTGTCAAAATTGAGAAATCCCAATAGGAGCCCCTTGAAGGGGCTGGGGCGATAACTCCATGGCACAAGTGCCTGCCTGGCAAGTGCAAGGTCATGAGTTTGAACCCTGGTCCCGCAAAAAAAAAAAAAAAAAAAAGGGGCCACTTGAGATCTCAAACTATAAACTGAAGCTACTAATAGTGAAATGTCAGGTTTTCAGATTTGTATACATAAAAGTTTCTGTAATTTAGGTAGATATTTTTCCTACTCTTTACAAATCTCACAACACAATGTACAGTTATAATGTCAGGTATTTTTATTTTTTATTTATTTTTAGTCCTTTTTTTTAAAATTTTATTTATTTGTTTGCTTGTTGTGTTTGTTTCTTTTTTTTTTTTTAATTTTATTTATTTATTTGTTTGCTTGTTGTGTTTGTTTATTTATTCATTTTGTGGCTGGCTCAGCCTGCCCTGGTGGTGGCGCTGGCGCAGCATGTGGTGCCGGGGATCGAACTGCAGTCCCCGCAGTTGCCTGAGCCCTCCTAAGCAGGCGCTTTAGACCACTGAACCATCTCTCCGGCCCCTGTTTGTTTCTTTATTTATTCATTTTTTTTTTGTGGCTGGCTCAGCCTGCCCTGGTGGTGGCGCTGGCGCAGCATGTGGTGCCGGGGATCGAACTGCAGTCCCCGCAGTTGCCTGAGCCCTCCTAAGCAGGCACTTTAGACCACTGAACCATCTTGCCGGCCCCCTTTTTTTTGCGGGATCAGTGTTCGAACTCATGACCTTGCACTTGCCAGGCAGGCATTTGTGCCATGAAGCTATCTCCCCAGAATCCCCCTCTTTTTTAAAAAACTTTATTTATGTTATGGCTGGCTCAGCCTGTCCTGGGGGTGAGGCTGGTGCAACATTTGGTGCTGGGGATCCAACCACAGTCCCTGCAGTTGCCTAAGCAGGTGCTTTAGGCCACTGAACTATCTCGCCAGCCCTGACATTTTCTTGTCTTTTTGAAATAGGGTTTTGCTATGCAGTTCAAGCTGGTGAACTCACTTTTGTAGCCTAGGCTAATCTCGAACTCACACTGATCCTTCTGCCTCAGCCTCCCAAGTGCTGGGATTACAGGCGTGTGCACCACCACGCCCAGCTGCTATCAGGTATTTTTATATGAAAAAACGTTTTGGTACAAACAAAAGTGAGGGACCATGAACAAAATTTCGTGTTCCTCACTGCGTGGCCCCAGCGCATCCAAATTCTGTAGTGATTTAAAAGTTAGCTATGAGAGCCTGGCTTTGTTTCTTGTATCACCACTTCTGTCCCTCTAGCGTCTGCAAATGAAAGTCAGTATGTGTTACTAGCAGAGGTCTCATTTATTTCACCCTTTTTCTCTCCAAATAATCTTACACATTTTTTCTCATCGTCCTACGCATCTTACATGAACAGCATTGCAAGTTGGTTAAAAAAGAAAAAGACAAAAAGAACTGCAAAGAAAATTTCACAAGGGTTTTGTTGGTTACTTTTCAGCTGGAAGAGTCACTCGTCCATCAGCACAGTCCTGAAATCCAATTCCTCCTCACAACTTGGCCTTCAAAGCTCGTTAGATTTCTTTTTGAGGGTAATCTTCCCTGATGCGAAGATCTGTCAAAAACCACAATTTCATAGCCACAGAGCTGCATATCTTTTTTTTTTTTAAATTTTATTTATTTATTTATTTGTTTGCTTGTTGTGTTTTTTTTTTTAATTTTTTATTTCTTTATTTATTTGTTTGCTTGTTGTGTTTGTTTGTTTCTTTATTTATTCATTTTGTGGCTGGCTCAGCCTGCCCTGGTGGTGGCGCTGGCGCAGCATGTGGTGCCAGGGATCGAACTGCAGTCCCCGCAGTTGCCTGAGCCCTCCTAAGCAGGTGCTTTAGACCACTGAACCATCTCGCCGGCCCCAGAGCTGCATATCTTAAACTTTATTTATTTATGTTATGGCTGGCCCAGCTTGCCCTGGGGGTGAGGCTGGAGCAGCATGTGGTGCCAGGGGTCGAACCGTGGTCCCTGTGATTGCCTAAGCAGGCACTTTAGACCGCTGAGCTATCTCACCAGCCCAGAGCTGCATATCTTGATCTGCTTGTTCTTTGTCTAGATTATTTTCTGTTGAATGCAAACTCTCTCTGCTGCTCCCTCCCTGTCTCCCTCCCTGGTGCACAACCCTGCTCACATATAGTGCGAGCGTTGCAGGTTTGGCTCTGTGATTTTTTGAAACTGATATTCACCAGCACATGCAACATTCCTGGCACAGAGACATCTGTCTGGAAGCTAGTAAACAGCTAAATTTGCCAGGCACTGTCCTAGCATACACCTGTAATCCCGGCTACCCAGGAGACTGAAGCAAGCAGACTGCAAATTCAAGTCTAACCCGGGCAAGTTAGGGACCTAGTGAGAGTCCGTATCATTTTCTTTTCAAACGGTGAGAGCAGGGGCCAGGGAGGTAGCTCCGTGGCACAAGTGCGTGCCTCACAGGTGTAAGGTCATGAGTTTGAACCCCAGTTCCACAAAAAAAGGTAATAATAATAATAATAATAATAATAATAATAATAATAATAATAAAAAACAGTGAGAGCACTGCTGGGGCTATAGTTCAGTGGGGAAAGCCCTGAATCCAGTCTTCAGTACAAAAATATATAAGTAACAGTCAGATGTGATGGGGTGCACTGTAGTAACATAGAGATAAGACTGAAGGCCAGCTGGTGTCCCTAGATGCGGTGAGACATGGCCGGAGCCCAGGGAGGGCTGCTTTCTGCAGCTCAGGAGTCCTGGAAAGCTGGGACTTGGGGTTGCAGGTGGTGGCTCCTCCTGTGGGTGCTCTGTTCTTGAACTATGGACAGAGCCCAGGGAGGGCTGCCCTCTGTTGCTTGGGAGTCCGGGAAAGCTGGGGTTCAAGGTTGCAGATAGCGGCTCATCCCGTGGGTGCCCCGTTCTTTGTTTAAATGCTAGGTGACACCAATGGTTGCCTCCTCCCTACTTGAAGTATTATCAGCTAGCATTTGTTAGAAGCTTAGTGGTTGGAATATGAAAAGAGATGGTTGTTTGTATTCTGTATCTATTAAAACAGTGCTGTATATTCGTTATCCAATTTTTTAAAATGTTTTATTTATTTATTTATTTTAATGGCCGGCTCAGCCTGCCCTGGGGGTGGGGCTGGTGCAGCATGTGGTGCTGGGGATCAAACCACAGTCCCTGCAGTTGCCTAAGCTTTCCTAAGTAGGCGCTTTAGACCGCTGAACTATCTTGCCGGCCCCAATTTTTTTTTTAATGTTGAATAAAAGGAAGACTCGGGGCCGGCGAGATGGTTCAGTGGTCTAAAGCGCCTGCTTAGGAGGGCTCAGGCAACTGCGGGGACTGCAGTTCGATCCCCGGCACCACATGCTGCGCCAGCGCCACCACCAGGGCAGGCTGAGCCAGCCACAAAATGAATAAATAAAGAAATAAACAGGGGCCGGCGAGATGGTTCAGTGGTCTAAAGCGCCTGCTTAGGAAAGCTCAGGCAACTGCAGGGACTGCGGTTTGATCCCTGGCACCACATGCTGCGCCAGCCCCACCACCAGGGCAGGCTGAGCCAGCCACAAAATAAGTAAATAAAGAAACAAACAAACACAACAAGCAAACAAATAAATAAATAAATAAAATTAAAAAAAAAAAAGAAAGAAAATGAGTATGTCCGTCTCATTCAGATGTTACTCAAAGGAGCAGGGGTAAAAGTGAAACCAAAGAGTTTTGAAGAATTATTTTCCTTTATAAAAAGGCATTGTTGTTGGTTTCAGCCTAAGGGAAAGGCTACTCTAAGCCTAAAAGTTTGGAAGCAGGTTATGAAAGCTCTGCATAGAGCACCTCAGCAAGGGGAACCTATTCCTTTAAATCTGCAGTCTGACTCTGGGGAGTCGAGTCTGCAGCCGATTCCTCAGACTCAGGAAGGCAGTACAATAAAGGTTCCAGCTGATAAGGACGCTGAGGAACGTGGGGGCAGTACCACAAATCTTCATTAGTCCTTGTTGAGTGAAGAATCTAAATCAGAGAATCCGAAAGTAAAACAAGCCTCTGTCCTCTGAATCCGAGGACTTTTCTGATGCTCGGGGGACTGAGTTGGAGAAGGGTACAGATAATAACTGGGAGTTATCCTGCCATGCGGAACATTTGACACAATTGGTATCTAAATTGGTGGAGCGATCGGATGTTGCAAATCCACCTTCAGTGGTTGCTAAAATTCAACCTCTGCCTCCTCCCCCAGCTGATCCCTCTGCTCCTCCATATCAGCACAAGCAACCTGTCTCTGCTGTTGGACCTAGGAGTGGAGCACTTCAAGCTTTATTACAAGGAAGAAACCAGGGAGACCCAGAGGCTTACAAAACTCCACTAGGAATCTGCCCTGTTATGGTTCAGCAGCACCCTGCAAATGGGCAATACCCAAATGCTTATGTACAGTGGCATTATCAACCTTTAGCTTTTCAGATAATCAAAGATCTGAAACAAGCTGTTATGGCATATGGAATGTAATTTAATTATGTTGTTGGCCTCTTACAAGGATTGGCAGATGAACATAGGCTTATTCCTCATGATTGGGAAGTATTGTGCTGTACTATTTTGGAACCAGGACAATATCTTCAATTCCATACCTAGTGGAAAGATGAGGCAGAAACCCAGGATAGGATAAACAGAGGTCAAAAAAAAAAAAAAAGACAGAGGTCGAAATCCGCCTGTTGCTGTAACAGCGCACCAGCTTACTGGCACAGGCGCATGGTTTGGTATTGCCGCTCAACTCCAATATGATAATATGGCCATTGTTCAGACATGTATATGTTGTCTCAGAGCATGGGAGAAGGTCGAAAAACATGGAGAAGCTCAAAAGTCTTTTACTAAAATAATATAGTCTCAAAATGAGCCCTTTGTTGATTTTATCTCTCGATTCAAGGAGGCCATTAATAAAACAGACAACTCCATCTTTGGGATTTATTGCTACAAACTTCGTCTTTTGAAAATGCTAATTCAGAATGTCAAAAGGGGGCAGGCGAGATGGTTCAGTGGTCTAAAGCGCCTGCTTAGGAGGGCTCAGGCAACTGCGGGGACTGCAGTTCGATCCCCGGCACCACATGCTGCGCCAGCCCCACCACCAGGGCAGGCTGAGCCAGCCACAAAATGAATAAATAAAGAAACAAATAAACACAACAAGCAAACAAACAAATAAATAAATAAATAAATAAAATTAAAAAAAAAAGAATGTCGGGGCCGGCGAGATGGTTCAGTGGTCTAAAGCGCCTGCTTAGGAGGGCTCAGGCAACTGCGGGGACTGCAGTTCGATCCCCAGCACCACATGCTGCGCCAGCCCCACCACCAGGGCAGGCTGAGCCAGCCACAAAATGAATAAATGAAAAAGAAACAAACAAACACAACAAGCAAACAAACAAACAAACAAACAAACAAATAAATAAATAAATAGAATGTCAAAAGGTTATGCGCCCATTAAAGGCTCAAGGAGCTTCACTGGAAGAATATATTAAGGCTTGTGCAGATATTGACTCTGAGCCTTATAAAGCTAATTTACTGGCTGCCGCTTTACAAACTTCACATAAACAAAATCTTACAAAATGTTTCAATTGTGACAAGATTGGACATATAAAAAAGGACTGTAAGAAAGAAAAGAGGGCCGGCAAGATGGTTCAGCGGTCTAAAGCGCCTACTTAGGAAAGCTCAGGCAACTGCAGGGACTGCGGTTCGATCCTGAGCACCACATGCTGCGCCAGCCCCACCCCCAGGGCAGGCTGAGCCGGCCGTTAAAATAAATAAATAAATAAAACATTTAGGGGCCGGCGAGATGGTTCAGTGGTCTAAAGCGCCTGCTTAGGAGGGCTCAGGCGACTGCGGGGACTGCAGTTCGATCCCCAGCACCACATGCTGCGCCAGCGCCACCACCAGGGCAGGCTGAGCCAGCCACAAAATGAATAAATAAGGAAACAAACAAACACAACAAGCAAACAAATAAATAAATAAATAAAATAAAAAATAAATAAATAAATAAAACATTTAAAAAAAAAAACAAAGAAAGAAAGAAAAGAAAAAAGGTAAAATTAAAACTAAGCCACCAGGGCTATGTCCAAAATGTAAAAGAAGAAAACATTGGGCAAAGGAATGCTGTTCCAAATTTGATAAAAATGGACCAGCTTTGCAACAGCAGGGAAACTGGACCATGGGCCCTTTTTCTCACGGCCCAAAGATAAACAATAGAGTATCAGCAGCTTCCTTTGAACAACCCCATAATCAACCAAAACTAAGGGGCTCAGATCTTTTTCATGCCACACCAGAAAGCACAGCCTTGGATATTGTAGCTATTGAAAATCAGTTTTTGCAACCTGCTTATGGAGTATATAAAATTCATATTAATATTTTTGATCCCATACCCAAAGGTTCTATTGGTTTAATTATTGGGAGAATTAGCCTTACTAGCAAAGGTGTAATTAATCATAGATAGTGATTATGAAGGAGAAATTCTTGTGATGATGTCTACCTCCGTACCCTTTCAGATAGTAAGCAAACAGAGGATTGCTCAGTTACTATTGTCGCCTTATGTAAAAGGCAACAGCATGCCAGAGAAAAGAAAAGGAGGATTTGGAAGCACTGATTTTTTGATATGGCGGCAAACACTTCGGGGACAAAGACCCCAGTTATTTATAACTATTCAAGGCTTGGTTTTTAAAGGGTTAGCAGACACTGGAGCTGATGTTCCTATTATATCCTCCAACGAGTGGCCTTGTCAGTGGCCTAAGATGCCTGTTTCTGTCACATTTTCAGGAATAGGAACCATGACTAATATTCAACAATAAAACAATAAAGACATGTTGGTTCATATTGGGCCAAATGGCCAGAGAAGACATTTTCAACCCTATGTGGCAGACATTGCTATGAACCTGTGGTCTGATTTTCCAGTGGGGGGCTACCTTACAGATCCTGCAATTTCCCAGGAGATAAAGATCCTTGCTTTAAATTCAAGTTTAGAGTAGGGGCAATTGCTCCGAGCTTCACCCTCCCCCTTAAGTGGTTAACAAAACAGCCTATTTGGGTGGAGCAGTGGCCTTTGACTAAAGAGAAGCTTTCAGCTCTTGAAAAAATAGTTCAGGAGTTGTTAAATGAGGACAGAATAGAAAGTTCAGTAAGTCCCTGGAATTCCCCAGTCTTTGCTATAAAAAAGAAATCAGTGAAATGGAGATTAATTACAGATTTAAGAAAAATTAATGCTGTTATTCAGCCAATGGGTCTGTTACAACCCGGCCTGCCACAACCTAGTTTAATCCCAAGGACTAGTTTTAACCATTATTGATTTAAAGGATTGCTTTTCTACTATTCCCCTTCAGCCTCAAGATAGAGAAAAGTTTGCTTTTACGATCCCTTCCTTAAATAATAACAGACCTACTCCCAGGTATCAACGGAAAGTCTTGCCTCAAGGTATATTAAATAGTCCGACACTTAGCTAATTTTATGTAAACCAACCTCTAGAAAAGTTAAGATGTTTATTTCCCTCAACATTAATCTTACACTATGTGAACGATTTACTGTTTGCCCATTCAGACAAAAACAAATTAAAACAACTTGTTACTAAGGCTGAGTCAATTTTGGGAGACTACAGATTAATTACAGCCAAACTAAAAATACAAAACCAGGCACTCTTTGAATACCTAGGTAATAAATTAGATCAAACCCGTGTCTGGCCTCAAAAGGTTCAATAACAGCGAGATTGCCTACATACTTTAAATGATTTTCAAAAATTGCTGGGAGACATTAATTGGCTTAGGCCTTCCTTAGGAATTCCCACTTATGCCCTGCAAAACTTATTTCTTACATTACAAGGGTACCCTGCCTTAGATAGTCCCCAATCGTTAAGTACTTTAGCTAAAAAGGAACTTTTAAAAATTGAACAAATAATGCAAACTGCTTATTTGGATAGAATTGATCCTGATCAACTGGTTGTACTAGTCATTTTTCCATCACAACACTCACCGACAGGGATCTTCTGTCAGGAAGGTCGTATTTTAGAATGGCTATTTTTGCCTAATAAAGAACAGAAAAAACTGCCCACCTTTCCAGATAAAATTGTAGAATTATTATAAAAGGTAGATGAAGACTTCGCCATCTGTCTTGGTTACTTTTTGCTTGTTGCTGGGACAAATATCCGACATTCAAAATGAAGGAAGGAAAGGTTTATTTAGCTCACAGTTACTGGAGGTTTCAGTCCATATTCAGCTGGCCCAAGGCTGAGTGGAACAGAGCAGAGAGCATCCAGTTTGTGGTGGCGGAACAACCAGGGGAGCAGAGAGCAACAACCGACATCTGTCTCTCTGTCTCTCTTTATATTACATTCAGGCTGTCTGCCTTAGCCTATCCACCTTAGGCCACACCAATAATCCTAGCCAGGGCCGGGCAAGATAGCTCAGCGGTTTAAAGCACCTGCTTAGGCAAGCTTAGGCAACTGCAGGGACTGCAGTTAGATCCCCGGCTCCACCTGCTGTGCCAGCCCCACCCTCAGGGCAGGCTGAGCTGGCCATAACATGAATGAATGAATAGATAAATAAAGTTTAAAAAATTTTTTAAAAAATAGTAATCCTAGCCATACTCAGACTGATAACTCCATCAGTACTAAAACACATAACCCCAGTGGATCAAGAGTCAAGTAATCCCAGCAGTACTCAGATCCATAGTCCCATCAGTACTAAAACACATAATCCCAGTGGATCATGACTCAAGTCTCAAACTCTAGAAGTCTCTGCCCCATGATTGTATGAGGCTTTGGGGGGACAACTAGACATAAACCATAACATGATCTTATTGGCACAGACCTCCAACAAATTATAGTGCCACTAACTCAATCAGAAATTCTAAGTCAATATGAACTTTCAAATGAATGGCAACTTGCTTTACAAGACTTTTTGGGTGAGACATAAAGACAAACCAGGTTAAAAAAAAAGGAGGGAGGGGGAGCTAAAAAAAGATCCTTAGGAAAGATTTCCACAGGGTACTATGAAAGGGATTCAAGCCACTACTAACTTGGGGCAAAGGGTATGCTTGTGTTCTTCCAGAGAATGCTAAACAACCTATCTGGGTACCAGAGTGTACTGTGAGACTGTACCATGAAGCCAGATATAAAGAAGAAGTTAACTATAATGAGACTAGATCCAGCCTGGGACCTCTTCAAGGAACTGACCAAATGCAAATCTAAGGTCTAAATAGGTGACAACAAAGCATAATTATAAAATATGCATATTAATTATAGATAAAAGATTTTATTCCAGATTTTTCTAATAAGAGATCTCTAGTACTTAACAAATAACAAAATCTGACTAGTCTACTTATAAATTTGGCCAAAGAATTGAGTGCACTCTTAATTTTAAAAAGATGTTTACGTGTTTGTGTATTTATGTGTTTGTGTGTCTTTCAATGAACAGCTGTTCCTCTTTTTTCTTTTTGATGATTTGTTTTAAATATAATTTGAGATATAGACTTAAAAGCATGCTTTTTCCTAAATTACCAGATAGTCAAAGTGATATTAAAATTGACTTATAGGGCCGGCGAGATGGTTCAGTGGTCTAAAGCGCTTGCTTAGGAAAGCTCAGGCAACTGCAGGAACTGCGGTTCGATCCCCAGCACCACATGCTGTGCCAGCCCCACCACCAGGGCAGGCTGAGCCAGCCATAAAATAAATAAAGAAAGAAAACAAACAGGGCTGGCGAGATGGTTCAGTGGTCTAAAGCGCCTGCTTAGGAAAGCTCAGGCAACTGCAGGGACTGTGGTTCGATCCCCGGCACCACAAGCTGCGCCAGCCCCACCACCAGGGCAGGCTGAGCCAGCCACAAAATAAGTAAATAAAGAAACAAACAAACACAACAAGCAAACAAATAAATAAATAAAATTAAAAATAAAATTAAAAAAAAAAAAGAAAACAAACAAATAAAATAAATAAATAAATAAATAAATAAATAAATAAATAAAATTGACTTATATACAATACATCACAAAGCTCAAGCTAATTTAATGAAAATCCCCTAGAGTGGGAAAAATTTATTGGAGAAGAGTCCAATTGATGAATAAGAGGTGTGGCCAACCTTTTGTTCATTAATGAGGAGCTCCCAATATTCTCTTAGGAGACACCTCCAATAAATAGGTCATTTGTTAAAAGATAAGGTTTTTCAAAATGTTACAATAAGGTTTTCTCTTTAAAGATGGTACAAATCTAGATTAAAAAACAAAGGTCTTCATATGAGTATGGCAATTCACTGTTGTTAATCTCATGATATATAAAGTATATTTATGATTCCAGGTATATAGGTCTTTCAAAATGTAAGACAAAGATTGCTTATTATACTTGATCTTAGCCAAAAGGCCAAGAAGCGATAAAAGATTGCTTATTGGGATAAGACTTTTTCTCAAATTCAAACTTCTACCTTTTACAAAAAACTTACAATATGTGTCTAATTTAAGGGTAATTAATTAAAAAATGTTTTTTTGTGTGTGTGTTTGAAATAGAGATG
>PVKN010029405.1:0-13003 GCA_004027915.1 Capromys pilorides
CTAGGTTAAAAGGAAGCAAAGTTCATGGGGTGTAGAATTATTGGAGTTTTGAGTATAGACTCGAACTAAAAAGGAGAGGAATGGCTATTGTTGATTTATATTATGGATCTCCCAGAGATCCAGCTGTGGTGTCATTCATTTCTGGCTGTCAAGAATTGGTAAACTTGATTCTCATTATCTGTTTTAGGAGACATAAATAATAGTAGGAGGGGCTGGGGAGATAGCTTCGTGGCACAAGTGCCTGCCTGACAAGTGCAAGGTTGTGAGTTTGAACCCCAGTTCAGCAAAAAAAAAAAAAAAAAAAAAAAAAAAGCAGGTAGCCAGGCATAGTGGCGCATGCCTATAATCCCAGCAGTTGGGAGGCTGAGGAAAGAGGATCAGTGTGAGTTCAAGACCAGCCTGGGCTATAAAAGTGAGCTCAAGGCCAGCCTGAACTGCATAGCAAGACCCTGTCTCAAAAAGACAAAAAAAAAAAAAAAAAAGATGTCTTGATAATTTTTGTGTGTGTGGTAATGGGGATTAAACTCAAAAAGTAAATGTTTTGAATTAGAGAGTGATATGCTAAAAACTGTTTCAAAGGTTAATTTTGTGTAAATGATCAGGAATATTGAAAGAGTATAATACTAGTGCTAAGAACTCAATCCAAGCTGGGTGTGGCAGTGTACGTCTGTAATCCCAGCACTTGGGAGGCTGAGGCAGGAGGATCAGTGCAAGTTCGAGACCAGCATGTGCTACAAAAGTGAGCTCAAGGCCAGCCTGAACTGCATAGTGAGACCCTGTTTCAAGAAGACAAAAAAACAAACTTAATCCAGCAATCCTTCTGTTAAGGAAACACATGTTAATGAAGAATAAACTAGCATTCATGGGAGTGGGAATGGGACAGGAAATTCTAAAAGGGCACTGTGATTGTGCAAAATAGGGAATATGGACAAAGAAATATTATCTGATGCAATCTACCATTACACAATAGAGTGGAGTGTAAGAGGAAAGTCCACTTACAGTTTATGGATAAGTTGGAGAGAAGTTTCAAAATATATTCAATTTCTGTGTCAAAATGACGCAGGGGAAAATGATCCCCAACCTGAAGAGTTCGTGTTCTCTAAAACCGACAAAAGAATTTTAGGAACAAATGGAGGTTATGAGCAGAATAGATTTATTAAGAGAAAGAAAGCTTCTGTCTGGGAAAAGGGACAGAAGGGGACCCAAGCGGGTTGCCAGGGAAGTTGTCTTCTCCAGGGATTTTATAGAGAAGACATGAGAACTCGCTTAGGTGGGTATGAGGTGGGAGAAATACTATGGTCAACCAATGAGATTACAAGCACCATTGCTCAGGCAACATTGATTAAGATCAGGATCCAATGGGAAGGCAAGTCATGTAGCAAGCCGGCGAGAGTATCACCTATTGAGCTTGGGCTCGTGACTCTTTCCAGGTGATTGATCCTTATTTAGCATATCAATCCCTGATGCCCACCCTTAAGGAAGTATGTAGTTGCTTCTGTTTACTCTTGTCTTGAGATCTGGCCCACAGCGGAGGAGTGTCTGTCTCTAGTTGGAAAGTCACCTTGTCTTCCATGTCGTCCTTGAGGGCCTGGCCCTGTCTGACTGCCTATAATATTTCTAATTCAGCTGCCTACAACAAAAATATGACATTTTCTTCATATTATCATGGAAAATAGTACTTGTACCTTTAGAATCATTATAACATTTCTATCTGAATAAACTTTTTAGAAGTTACTATCTCTCAAATAAATGAAATATTTATCTAAAGGTAAACATTTCATTTACCTTTACCTGTTTCAGCTAGTAAACTTAGTCTTGTTTTATTTTGCTATTATATTTTAAATATTTATTTATTTATTTTTGCAGGACCAGGGTTTAAACTCACAACCTTGCACTTGCCAGGCAGGCACTTGTGCCATGGAGCTATCTCCCCAGCCTCAATATTTTTTTATTTTTAAAGAGAATAAAAAAATAGTAAAAAAGAAAAACCAGGGGCCGGTGAGATGGCTCAGCGGTCTAAAGTGCCTGCGTAGGAAAGTTTAGGCAACCATAGGGACCGCGGTTCGATCCCAGGCACCACACTGCACCAGCTCCCCCCAGAGCAGGCTGAGCAGGCCATAACACAAATAAATAAATAAGGTTAAAAAAATAAAATTAGAGCTGGGCGTGGTGGTGCACGCCTATAATCTCAGCACTTGGCAGGCTGAGGTAGGAGGATCGGTGCGAGTTCGAGACCAGCCTGGGCTACAAAAGTGAGTTCAAGGCCAGCCTGATCTGCATAGTGAGACCCTGTCTCAAAAATACTAAATAAATAAATAAGTAAATAGAAAATTTTAAAAAATTAAATTAAAGAAAGAAAGACCATTAGAAATAGTACATATTTTCACTAAACAACATGATAGGAATTCAACAATGGTTGCTCTGTTGCATATTGTTGTCCTCAAATTAGTTGTGCAGACTGTCCGATGCAAGCTTGCAAAAGTGATAAAAAATTAAAAGGAAGAAAAAAGTTCAGCATTAACTGCTCCTTTCATTAGACCAGCAGAAATGAGCAACACAGTCATCCGAGCCACCCTGTGTGTATACACGTATTCCTTCCCCTTCATTTTGTCTTTCTTGTCTCCTTCACGTCACACCAATAGTTCCTTCCTTTGAGCAGTTTCTTTCCCTGTCACAGGGCCTATTGTATCTTTCAGATTTATTCTTTCAGGGTCTTAAACTAGGGAGCAAACATGATGCTTACACACACAGGTCTGATTTATTTTACTTATGATTATGGTCTCTAATTGCATTTATTTACCTATAAAAGCCTTGAGTTCTTTTTTATAGCAGAGTAAGACATCATTGTATTAAAATACCACAGCTTTTTTTTGTTCATTCCTCAGTTGATAGTTGTATGATAATTAATATTAAAAAGTTTTTTTTTTTTTGTCTTTTTGAGACAGGGTCTCGCTATGCAGTTTAGGCTGGTCTTGAGTTCACTTTTGTAGTCCAGGTTGGTCTTGAACTTGCACCAATCCTCCTGCCTCAGACTTCCAAGTGCTGGGATTACAGGTGTGCTCCACCACACCCAGCTAAACTAATTTTATTCTTTAAATTTTTATTGCTTGAATACCTATGTCTGTATAGTTTTTCAAAAAGAAGTCATTACATTTTTTAAAAGTGAGCAAAAGATAAAGTTTTAAAAATCCTAGTGATTAAAAAGTAAAAGGGAAGAAGTTTTAGACATTTCAGCTAGCTCTGTTCTTCATTCATTCCTATCAATACCAATCATCCCTGTCAGAAAGGAGACAAGAGACATAAGTAACAGCAGAGGATAAAATAGAAAATAAAAGGCAAAATAAAGGGGCTTAAATATTGATCAGGACAAGTCACCAGTGACCCTTGTAAGAGCAACAAGAAAAACAATTGAGAAAAAGCAAACAAAAAAAAAAAAACAGAAGAGGTGTGTTTCAGTAGTTATTTAACATGTCTCCCTTAGGGGCTGAGGAGATAGCTCCATGGCACAAGTGCCTGCCTGGTAAGTGCAAGGTTGTGAGTTCAAACACTGGTCCAGCATAAATAAATAAATAAATAGATATATAGCTCCCCTAAAGGTTCACTGTGTGTTGGCCTGACAGTTCGGTCGACTAAGGTGCCTGCTTAGGAAGAACACAGTGACCAGCGTTTGATCCCCAGCATGCCTTGCCAGCCCTGCCTGTGGGATGCACTGAGATGGAGATTGAGACTGGGTGTGGTGGGACGCATCTACAATCCCAACACTTGGAAGGCTGAAAACAGAACAATCACTATGAGTCTGATCTACATAGTGAGAGCCTATAAACCCTGTTCTAAATACAGAGGGGGAAAAAAAAAATAAAGAAGTTTCACTGTATGGAATGCTTGGTTAGCTTTTAATAAGGAGAGGAAATGGAAAATGATCAAGATAGCATTGCTATATTACCAGTTACCCAAAACCAGAGTAATTATTATACACCATAAGTACACACTGATTAAAGACAAAGAGGTTGTGCTCTAGCAGCAGACTATGTGAGATTAAATTGCTGGTTTTATTAATTATTAGCTCTCTGACCATAGGGCAATTTCTTAGCATTTCTGTGAGCCTCTTTATTTAAAGTGGGATACTAATACTATAGTCTGATTAAAGGCTAAATAACATAATATGTGGAAAACACATGGTGAGCATTTAATGCTTGACTATTTCTAGTATCTATTACCTGTCTTAGGCTATGGAAATCTCTTCAAGCCAACTCGTACTATTCCAGATCATTTTCAGTGGCTGCATATAGAGCACAGCGTGGACGTATCACTGTGTGGAACATCCCTTATTGATGGAAGTATTACATCATTTGGAATGTGGAATACACCGATCATGACATGCATTGTCATGACTCACGTACTGAATCATTGCTACCTGTCCTGTCATGTAGCTACTTCGATGATTTGGCATAATTTTACTATGAATGTATTTCTGGCAAGAGAATTCTGATGGCCCCTCCCAACCACACCTTCAGCGGCAAGTCCTGGGTGGTTGTGGACTCTGTGTCTGCAGTTTGGTTCTGCAGATCAAAAGGCATGTGTGTGAGCCGTGGAGCAGGATGGAGTGATTTGTAGTTATCCATTTTGTCTCTTTGATTGCTGAATACCTGTGGTTTTCCTTGTTTGAATTTGGGAGATTTATTGTTCCTACTCAAATATGATTCTTCATCAATTGTCCAGACATAAAATCCTATTACTTAGTGTTCAGATTCAAGCATGTCCCCCATGTCCTATAACTCATGTCACACTCTTGTCAACCTGGAGCCTTTTATCTTTTCTTTGGCTTGCTCTGTCCTCCATTTATTCCTGCCAGTACCAATGCCATTTCTGCCAGCTCAGCTAAATACCACTCCTTCAAAGCCTTCTCCATTTCCTGCCTCACTTTCAGTGGAGATCTTCTCTCCCCTCAGCTCATGTTGAAGGCGACATCTCTCTCCTGGCTCCACATGTGTTCTCTTTGGGTGTTGTGGAAATATGGTTACATGTCTTACTGCTTCTATAAAGTCATGAGTTTGTCAACAGCTAATCATCTGCAGTACATTCCCTTTTGCATATTTAGTGCTTAGTAATATTTAAACAAATAAACATACATAGTCTTCAAAGACTCTAAGGTCATTGCAATTTTAGATAAACGAATGAGATCACAGTGAGAAAAGAACATCATCATCTTGCTTAATTGATTGTTCATTTATAGCTAATTAAGCATGATTTCTATCAATCATGGAAAGTGTGCTTGGTCATTTGAATTTTAGGAGTACAGAAATTACTCAAGTGAGTTAATTCATTTAGACAATAAGCTGTCAAATGAATCCATTAGGTTTAGATGAACTAATTCATGGAAAAATCTGTTCTTACATTTCAGAAATTTTTAGCATAATTTTCGATGAATAGGTTGCAATATTGACATTGTATGTAATTGCTTTTTCTCTGGGTCTGCCAGAATCAGACATCTCTTCACACATTTTTTAAATTTTTTTTTTTTATGGCATCCAGGACTGAGAAGTTGCGCCCAGAGATCTGGGGCTGAGACAGTGCACTAGCGTGTGGAGTCGGGGATTGAACTCAGGTCCTGGTACTTGCCAGGTCGGTGTTTTTTCCTTTGAGTTATCTCTCCAGGCCCCTCTTCACACAATTTTACTGTTCATTAGGGTCATCATCTGGAAGACATTTGATATATATTGTGAAATAGTTCATTGGCACTATTTCTATTGGTTTATGCATTTCTTTTTAAAAACATAATATAGATTTTTAAATTAATGACACCACCATTGAAAGAGCACCAGCCATTGAAAACCACTGTTCTTCCTTCATTTTCTGAGACAGTCTCTCTGCGTAGTGCAGGCTGGTGTTGAATTGCACCATGTAGCCCAGTTTCAGCCTCCCAAATGCTGGCATTACAGGTGTGTACCATTACGCTTGCCTAGTAGCTTACGATGATATTTTGAAGCTGTCCTTGAATAAAGATGAAAGGAACAGAAAATTTGGAGGATTTTTATTGATTAGCCAACTCAGAGGAATGAATTTTTCAAATAAAAATTATTAAGCGGCCGCTCTCCAGCTCAACCATTCACAAATAGGTAGTGAGGAGCTAGACTGTCTTGGGAAATAGTGGAAGAAAGATACCCATGCCATTCCTGAATCCTTCATTCTTGGTGTCAGTTTGGCCTGCAATGACTACTTGCTGAACCAATAGTGCATGCGTAGGCAAAGAAGTGAAGAGATGAATGTCATGCTTCCCGCAATCCCTAGAACGGGACACGACATACCTGTCTGTGAAACAAAACCATCAGCTGCATGTCACACTGTTAGAATAAAATTAAATTCAGGGCATGATAGGGCTTGCTTCAATTCATTGCCTAGTAACTCTTTCTCACACATGATTAGCTTTTTTTTTTTTTTTTTTTTCCAGGACTAGGGATCGAACTCATGACTTGCCTGGCAGGCACTTGTGCCACGGAGCTATCTCCCTGGCCCCTATGATTAGCTTTAAATAGGGAGAGATTTTGCTTTTGTGCTTCACTCATCCACTCCCTTCTCTTCTGGCTGTTGGGAGACAGTTGCTCCTACCTTTGCATAATGACGTTTGGGCAGTGATGATTCAGGTGCGCATCCTTGGTGACGCACAAAACACGGGCTCAGCCTCGGTGACCTGTCATTTTGAAATACCTTTTTTTCAGTTCTAATGCTCAATTCTGCTAAGAATGCAAATTCCATTAAATCACTGAAGTTTTCTCTACTGGTCAGCAAGAATTCTTTTTTTTTTTTTTTTTTTGCATGTATGAAATTAATTTATAAAATTCTCACTTTTATGTGAAAACCTCAGAATCATTTTTCTAATGAAGTTCCTCTGTGAGCTGTCATTATCATTGTCACCCCCCATTTGAAATGATCAGCTTTCCATCATTGTCATAGGCTTATACTAAGAGATGACAAACAGATACTCTGCTTTTCTTTTTTCCTTTTTGAGACAAGGTCTCACTATGCAGTTCAGGCTGGCCTTGAAGTCACTTTTGTAGCCCAGCATAGTCTCAAACTCACAGCGAATCTCCTGTCTCAGCCTCCCGAGTGCTAGGATTACAGGCGTGTGCCACCATGCCTGGCTTCTGCTTTTGAGAGGGCTGAAATCCATCTGGGAATAATTGACACACAATTTAAAAGATAGTGAAATTATCCATATGTTTATCTTCATACAAAGTTTATAAGTGAGGAGAAAGAACAGAATGAGGAAAGAGAAAAAGAGAAAGTTAAGATGTGATATGTTCATGTAACAACTCTCCAAAATGAATATAGTCATGTATTGAAAATATGTACTAATAAAAAAAATTTCAAGTGGTAAATTAAAATATTCCTGTAGAATTATTTGTGATAAAACAGTCACTAACACACGAGATTCTACATTCAAGTAGGATCAATATGATCAGGACTGGGCCATCGTATGAGAACTCTCAGTAGGCTATCTGGATACTGACTTTTGCACCCAGTGGAGGAAAAGCCCTTTCACCCGAGTGCTTCTGCCTAAAAGGAGAGTAGTCATTAGATTGAGGCCTCCTCAATTTCCAATTTTATACTGATATACTTAAACTTATACATTTTTCTACTATTTTGATGGCAGAAATACTTGATACTTAATTCCACTTGTTATTCTGGTTGCAGCCTCTTCTACTCACTATACATTCGGGAAAGTTTCGTTCGCATCAGCATTTAGGTATATCTCATTAATTTTATTATTATTTTTATTTTTATTTATTTATTTTTTTTGAGACAGGGTCTCACAATGCAGTTCAGGCTGGCCTTGAGCTCACTTTTGTAGCCCAGGCTGGTCTCAAACTCACACAGACCCTCCTGCCTCAGCCTCCCAAGTGCTGGGATTACAGGCATGTGCCACCACGCCACGCTCCTATCTCATTAATTTTAGATGGAGTATACTATTCTGGCTAAAAAGGATAGGAAAGCTTTGGTAGGGAACAAACTTTTTTCACCTTTGAATGAACTGTATAAAGAAATTATGTCTTAAGTTTTATAGCCATCTTACTAGTGAAAAGGAAAGACATCATAACATTGATTAAGCCAGGAGTGGTGGTGCACACCTGTAATCCCAGCATGTGGGAGGCTGAGGCAGGAGGATCAGTGTGAGTTCAAGACCAGCCTGTGCTACAAAAGTGAGCTCAAGGCCAGCCTGAACTGCATAGCAAGACCCTGTCTCAAACAAACAAACAAACAAACAAACAAACAAAAAAAATTGATTAAGAACACAAACTCTCAAATTTGATATTAAAATCTGAGTTCCTCAGGATTTTTCACTTTTTTTTTTTGCGGGACTGGGGCTGGAACTCACGACTTAGCATTTGCCAGGCAGGCACTTGTGCCATGGAGCTCTCTGCCCAGCCCTTAAGATTTTTCACTTGTGATTGCTTAAATCTATGGATGTGGAACCCATAGATAAGTCAAATTGTGTTGTTTGCCCTTTGTCTCATAAAGGGTTTGTCACCAAGCCACTGCTAGGTACAGACTTCATCGCTCGGATTACTAAATAATGGTGCCTCCGAAGTGCGCTTACAACACTGTTCGCCTTTCGACATCTACACCAAATATCAGATGATTCTTCTGCTTATATCGATGTCTCAGAGGCAGCTCAAATTCAACATTGTCAAAACTGTTCATACAAAATGAAACAGAAATAATAAGAAATGGAGAAAGATCAGAAAATGGGAGGGAGTTGAAGGGATAGAAAGAAAGAGGAGAGGGGGAAGGAAAAAAAGGACTTGAAAAAAAATTAAGAAAAAAAAAAAGAAATTAAGATGTGTTACCTACAAGTATCAACTCCTCTTAATGCATGTAATCATTATGTACTATAAACATGTACTAATAAAAATAAAAAGTAAATTATAACAGATAAACCCTTTTTGGGACAAGGTCTCACTGGGCTGTTCAGAATGGCCTTGAATTCACTATGTATCTCAGTTCGGCCTCAAATTTATGGCAATCCTACCTCAGCCTCCTGAGTTCAGGGTTTATAGGTGTGTGCCACCACACCTAGCTTTTTAACAGATATATTTTTTCAAAAAAATTGTATGTTTTAAATTATGTGCATCTTTTGTAAAGCAAATATTTACTTCTTTTTTTCTCTTTGACATTTTTCCCCTTTTTCTAAAACTGTGGATGTTTACATAACATGAGCTGCAATTTGACAATAATCACATACTAAATGTAAATAAATCTTCCTACTATATTTTGAAATTTGTTGTGTTATTTTGAGTATGGCATTTTTTTTTTTTTTTTTGTGGGGGGAGGGAAAAGTGTACTACTGTGTTATTTTGAATAATCCAGTATCAGTCAATGAAACTGAAACTGTAGTTAAAAAAACTTACCAACAAAGAAATGCTCAGGTCCTTATAAATTCACAGCCAATTGTACAAGAAATTTAGAGATGATTTAATGCCAATCCTCCTCAAACTCCTCAATAAAATTGAAAAGTGATCAATATTCCCTAATTCATTTCTCAAGGCAAGCATTACACTCATGGCAAAACCAGAGAAAGATCCAACCAAAAGAGAGAATTAGAGGCCAGTCTCTCTCGTGAACATAGATGCCAAAATTCTCAATAAAATACTAACAAGTAGAATACACCAAATCATCAGGAAGATTATATACCATGACCAGGTGTGATTCATTCCAGGAATGCAGGGATGGTTCAACATATGCTGATCTATAAATGTAATATACCATATCAATAGAAACCAAAACAAAAAACCACACAATCATCTCAACAGATGCAGAAAAAGCTTTTGACAAAGTCTAACACTCATTCATTATAATGACCCTACAGAAGATTGGAATATATGGCCTATATTTTAGTCTGATGAAAGCCATCTATGACAAACCAACAGCTAACATCACTCTTGTGTTCTTTCAAAGTTATTTGGTATAGGGTCTTGCTATGCAGCTCAGGCTCATAATGATCCTCCTATTCAGCCTCCTCAGCACTGGAATTACAGGCATGTGCCACCATATTCGGTTTTGGTGGCTGGCACAGTGCTCCTGGGGTTCTGAGGCGAGCATGGCATACAGTATCAGAGATCAAACTTGGGACCTTGCACTTGCCAGGCAGAAGCTTAGACCTCTGAGCTGTCTAACTAGTCTTTAGCCACCATCATTCTAAATGAAGAAAAAAATCAAAGTTTTTACTCTAAACTCAGACAGAAGACTAGGATGTCTATTATCATCATACTTATTTAATATAGTTATAGAAATATTAGCCAGAGCCATTAAACAATAGAAAGAAATAAAAGGAATAAAAATTGTAAAAGAAATTAAGCTATCATTATTCACTGATGACATGATATTGTACATGGAAGACTCAAAGATCTCTACCAAGGGATTTCTAGAATTTCTTGGCCTTTTTTTTTTTTACGGAACTGGGGATTGAACTCAGGCCCTTGTACTTGCCAGGTGAGCGCTTCTTTTACTGTTCTATCTCCCCAGCAAGAGATATCTAGAATAAACAAATTCAGTAACATAGTGGAATACAAAGCCAACACCCCAAAATCAACGGCATTAATCTACACAAACAATAAGCTCATTGAGAAATTAAAGAAACAACACCCTTAACAATAGCATCCAAAAAGAGAGAGAGAAATAAATACCTAGGAATTAATCTAATAAAGGAAATAAAAGATTTATACAATGAAAATTACAATACTCTGAATAAAAAATTCGAAGAGGATTTCAGAAAATGCAAAGATATTACCTGCTCTTGTATTGGAAGGACCAATACAGTGAAAATGGCCACACTACCAAAGTTATTATACAGATTTAATGGGCTCCCAGTTAAAATACCATCAGCTTACCACACAGATGTAGAGAAAACATTCTTAAATTCATTTGAAACCAGAAAAGACCTAGAGTAGCAAAAGCAATTCTGGGCAACAAAGGCAAGGCAGGAAGCATTACAATTCCTGATTTGAAATTATACTACAAAGATACTGTGATAATATCATCATGGCACTGGCAAAAAAAAACAAGGATCATGGAACAGATTAAACAATACGGACTAAACTACAAAGACACTCAGTCACCTTATCCTTGACAAAAAGTCCAAAAAAATTCACTGGAAAAAAGATGGTGCCAGAAAAACTGATTTTCCACACCTCAAAAATTAAAACTAGATCCAGTTCTATCATTATGCACTAAACTAAAGTCAAAATGGATTAAAGATTCAAACATTAAAACAATCACTGTATCTACTGGAAGAGAAAGTAGGTGGAAATCTTGACATAGGGATAGTTATAAAGTTCATGAACAAAAAGCAAACTTCATGTGAAATACTTCGTAGAATCACCAATCTTACTGAGAAGCTTCTGCACATCAAAAGAAATCACCAACAGAGTGAAAAGAAAACTCACAAATTGGGAAAAAGTCTTAACCAATAATCACTCAGACAAAGGACCTCTATCTAGAATATATAAAAACTAAAAAATATGAGGCCCCCAAAATTCCAAAGCCTGATCCAAAAATGGACATCTGAGTTGAATACACACATCTCAGATGAAAAAATATAAATGGAAAACAAATGCATAAAATCATTCCACAGCACTGTTCATTCAAGAAATGCAAATAGAAACAATACTGAGATTCCATCTCACTCCAGAAAGAATGGCTACCATCAAGAAGTCAACCAATAACAAATGCTGGAGAGGCCGTGGATAAAAGGAACCTTTCCACACTGTTAGTGGGAGTGCAGACTGGTACAACCTCTATAGAGAGCATTTTAGGAGTGTGGAAACTCCTGAAAGAACTAAGAAGTCTAGGACCCAGCATGGTGGCACATGCCTGCAATTCCAGCACTTGGGAAGCTGAGGCAGGAGGATCAGTGTGAGTTCGAGACCAGCCTGGGCTACAAAAGTGAGCTGAAAGCCAGCCTGAACTGCATAGTGAGATATTGTCACAAAAAACACAAAAAGACAAAAAAAAAAAAAAAAAAAAAATTTATTAGCGAGTAACTTTTGTTAGGATTTTCAGGTTTGCATCTTGATTTCTCAGCCTCCTGGCGGGAGAAAGCTGACTCAGCCTGGTCCCCAGAGAATGTGCATCTTAGAAGGAAAGTCTAGGGTGTGATTACTGTTTCATGTTGACAAGATCTGGGCAAAAGTGAGAGTATTGGCAACATCTCTAGATGAAACTTAACTGCTTATCATTTGTTCTAGAAGGTCACCCCTGCCAGGTTGGGGATATCGGAGGGATGGGGAACAGGGAGCAGCCAGCCACATCTAGCAGAAATCAGTGACTCACTTGTGATGACAGGCACTAACGTTTTTCCCTCACTTGGTTTCCTTCTGATTCAGAGCAGCTTGTTAGAACCACCTACGGACCATCTAGGTGTACCAGCCACCTGAGGGCACAGGAACACTCCAGGCCAACTAAACGAATCGGCAGGCGGTTGTCACTAGTTAGCTGTGCCCACCTAAACTAAATCCTCTCAATGGATAGTAGTTTTCCTATGATTTTCATGGAAGATTTGGTAACAAAAGTACCAAGATATGCGTAGTTCAATTTTTTACATATTCTAGCTGAAAACCTGG
This sequence comes from Capromys pilorides, assembly GCA_004027915.1. NCBI lineage: Eukaryota > Metazoa > Chordata > Mammalia > Rodentia > Capromyidae > Capromys > Capromys pilorides. Next base: position 12,618 of record PVKN010029405.1, read on the forward strand.
CCAACACATACCAATTAGTTTTGCAAAGATTATGAATTGATTTTCTTAGTATTTCTAAAGAGCGATAGTTTTGCTCATCTTTTAAGGTAGACATATTACTAAAAAGAGGCTGTAAGACTAATTATAATAGTAATTAAATTAGTAATTATAGAATATGTTATTGATAATTACATGATAAGATAATAATCATAATAGGTCATCTTAAATTAAAGGAAATGGTATGCATTAATGATGAAAACTATATAGCTTTTGTTTATAGGATTTATGAAAAATTAGTTAAATTAATTCTCTTTCTATGGGTGAGACTAGCCCATGCATTTTGAACATTTTTGTGAAAGTTTATTTTATATTAGCAATAAGCCACATTTTGCTAATTACTAGTTGAG
>PVKN010029406.1:0-13007 GCA_004027915.1 Capromys pilorides
TGTGGGTAGGTGACACTTTTCCTTTATTTATTCTTCTTTGCTTCTATTATGCCTTTTCAAACAATCTAGTCATCTACTTTTCAGGAAAAGCACATACACAAATCTCAAAAGCCTTGAAATGACAGTACTGATACTCCATGCAAATTAACATTACTGGAAAGATGCATCTTTTCTTTCTGCTTCCTGTAATACATTCTGGGAGATTAAAAGTATTTATATTGTCTTCTACTATGGACACACCCCAATCAGTGTTTATTTGTGCATAGGATAAGGCTACTTAGTATATGCCTCTTGTATTAACATTTAGTTTCCATAAAAGTAGAAATGGCATTTGTCTTATCTACAGCTTAGGCCTTGGTGCTAATACAGTAGCATAAAATAGTCCCTCAGTAAATATAGGTAGGGTAAATAAATGAAAGAATGAAGGAGGGAAAATTGGCTCTACAAGAGAGACTAAAGATCTTTTCCAATGTGGGTACAAAGATACAGTAAAGTTAAGTCATCCAATCAGGATCACCCAGGTAGAGTGGAGGCATTGGAGGGGAAGGAAGATTTCCTATTAAGCACTGAAATCACCACACTTTGGCCAAGGCATGGACCAATGACGGTCATAGGGCTTTTTTTCTTCAGTAGCAGTCCTACGATGCTTACTCTCCTAGGACGAATAGTGAGATCTCAGTTTCATGCCATCTAAATAACAAGCAGAATATCAAGCCAGTGACTGAGGAATAGAAAGTAGCACTGCAGCCACTCACCACCAGGATGCAAAAAAGAGACTCGAGTTCTTAGGAGTAAGACTAAAATCTAGGCACTATGATCAGAGTGCAGAGAAGAGATTAGGAAGATGCTGAAAAAGGAAGACTCTTGTAAAACCAAGCAAAAGTACAGAATCACTGGATCAGCAGAGTGAAAAGGTAGTGTGATGTGAGAAGCCAGAGGTAGCCAGGACTACATCTCCTCTTCTGACCTCTCTTTTGTAGGCCTTGGCAAGTATCAAGGTTTGATTCTCTGAGTAATGGAAGACTTCTCATGGCCAGAGACAGTGAAGATCCATGAGCTAATTACATCATGAAATCATTCTGGCAATAGTTTGAGGAATAGTTGGCTACCCAAGGAGGACATAAGAACCAAAGGGTCACTGTAAGCTGCTTGTAATGAGCATGGAGAGTCTTAACAGTGGGTTAGGTTATAATAATTGTCATCTCTTATGGCTTGGCTCTAAAATGTGCCCCTAAAGGCTCAAGTGTTCAGGCGTGAGGTCTTGGGGTAGTGACAGTATCACAAGGATACTATCCTCATTGATGTAATGATCATCCTAATTCATAGCTCGGCAGGCTGCTTACGAGGGTGAATCTAATTGGACAAAGCAGGTCATGTGTGGCATGACTTTGAAGGGTCTGCCTTATCCCCGACCCCTTCTTCCCTGATTCTTTCCCTCCCTCTGCTTCCTGGTTGCCTTGATGTGAGGAGCTCTCTTCTGCCATGCCTTTGCATCAGGGTGATCTGCCTCAGCACAGCAATATAGCAGCTGAACCAGTCTGTTGAGGATTGAGACTTCTGCAACCATGAGCTAAAATAAGGCTTTCTTCCTTCAAGCTGCTCCAAATAACAGATTGAACCAGCAATGAGTATCTGACTAATGCAGACACTTGGTTCTAAGGGTGAGAGCATTGCTGGGATAATATTTGATGGTGTGGTTCAGAGGCCTTTGGAATTGGTTTGTGGGAATTATCTAGAAAGTTGGAGAAATAAGTTAAAGAAGCCCTAGGATGTTGTAAGCTCATCTTAATGGGTGATTTTGGTATAAGCTCAGAAGACCAGAAGGCTGAGAGGAATGTGGACAGTAAAAATTGTGTTTATAACATTGCAGATGGAAATGAGGATTTTATTGGGAATTGGACTACATTCTTGCAAAAAGCTTGCTTACATTCCATCCATATCCTGACAATTTGTGGGAGGCTAAGTTTAAATATACATGACTAATGAATCTGTCAGAGGAAATTTCAAAGGAACACAGTACAGAGGCAATGGCTGGGGTATTAGTGGCTCCTTTCAGTAAGTTTCTGTAAATTTAGGAGTGAGCAAGGCATGACTGAAGAGATTACTGGCCAAGTACTTTGTATGAGGACAAGTGGAAAGATGCCTTGAGGGTATTTGGGATATTTGCTGGGCCATGCCCACCACAGGTTCAAGGATATTTGTCTGAAATATTTTGCTTTGACAAGAGAATACCAAGTCATCTTGCTTGCATAAGACTGCTTAGGAAGTTGTTCTCCTGGACTCATTTTACTCTGTTCAGCCACCAAGGAGCTCGGAGGCTGTTGCAGTTGTGGTCCACATGGGCTTGGCTACTCCCCAGCTGGCTACTCCCCAGCTCACCATCTATGCAATATTTTGGAGGCATGTAGAACGTAAGGATTGTAGGCTCACAGACTCTCACTGAGATTTCAAAGGAACAGCTTGGAGGCCAGACAGCATGTGACAGGGTCAGAAACTCTTAGGAGAGCACCTAAGAGGACAGCATATGAAGCTGAGAGAACAAAGCTGAGCTACAGTGGAGACCACAGGAAATTAGGCCGAAACTAGGAAGCATCTGCTGGGGACATCTGCAGGAAGCTAGCAGAGCCCAAGAACTAGTGGGTTGTAACTGGTAGGACAATAGGGCTGGCGCTGCCCAGGCCCTGGGAGCTTGTATCACTCTAGTATCTGCTCCAGGGCCTGACGTGGGGATGCAAGGATTAATGGGTGCCCTGTGATGCTGGGATTTGGTCTCACTGTGTTCTCATCTCTCCTTTCTTTGGCCCACACCACTGTTGGTGGGAAGTGTATGATTTGACTGTTTATGTTAACAGGAGCTCACAGTTAGGAGTTGGCCGTGAGACTTAGAGGAGGCTTTGGATTTCAGTTTTCAAGCAACACTGGAATTGTTGAGAGTATGAAGATGCATAGAGATGGCCTGAAAGCATTTTGCATGACATGACCATGAGCCTTTGGGAGGCACTGGTGGAATGTAATGATTTGAATGTAATATGCTGCCTGAAGAGTCATTTGTTCACAGGTGGGGTGTTTGGCAGGTAATTAGACAAGGAGCATAGTAACTTTAGTGATAGATTAATCTACCAATAGGTTGGTAGCCCAGTGGGTAGCTCAAAAGATAGGCCTAACTGATGAAGCATGGCTTGGGGAATGACTTTGAAAAATTAGTCTGGCTCACAGCCCCTTCTGCTCTGGTTGTCTTGCATTCTGCCTGCTTTCACGGTGTTTTGCCTTAGCTGAGGTTCCTAGCAATGCAAGAAGCCTTCCATGGACTGGAACCCCTCAAGCTGTGAGACAAATAATTCTTTCCTCCTTCCAATTCTTATTCTCAGGTGCTTTGTCACAGCAATGGAAAACTAATCAGTGTACCATCTCCACCCATGACACCTATCTGGATCTGATTAGGAATACCTTTTGCTCTCTGTTTTCATAATCCTTCAAACATTAAGCTTTTATAACATAATTGCATATCTGTACATCTCATGTTACCTTATACACTAGTACCTCAATTCATCAATGCTTCTGCTTGCAATGATTTTGTTCACAAGCAAAAGCATTAGGCAAACTTTTGCTTTTGTTTCCAAACTCTATGTCAGGTGAACACAACTGCTGCCATGTTCCCCACACAAACACAAAAGCAATCACCTTGCCCCAGATGGAAAAAAAATTAAGTTCATAAACCAAGGTACCACTGTATTGTGGTTTTCCCACTGACTTTTGCATCCAACGTAAAATCCAGTACAGTGCTTTGCTCAGATGAGGTGCTCAGTCAAATTTTATTTCAACCTAAAGTAGCTATTTTAGTAGAGATTCTGTTGCAGAAAAATGAATTTCATGGTAAATTCTCTGGAACTGACTATACTGTTCAGTTTTTGCCTGAGAGAATTTTATTTATATGTTGCCTGTAGCATTCAATTTTCTGTTTAGTATTATAGCTTTTTGTGTAATTAGCTTCTTTTTCCTACTAGATCGTGAGCTACTTGAATGCTAATTATATTTTGTTTACTTTTTTTTTTTATCATTTCATGCCTCAATGCACATAGTGGGTACTCAGTAGATATTTATTGAATAGATTAGATCTAAAGAAATATTCTTCAGTGTATATTGATTGCAGGGGAATAGTGTGCCTTTCTCTTAATGAACAGCACCTAATCATATCCATGAGGCCGAAACATTTTTTTACTACATAATAAACTTTTCAGTTTTTCCCATGATTATTACTAAAAGGGAAATGTTACACAGAAGTGACTGAAAAGTTGAGGAAGTTTTATTACTGGAAGTTGCTTTTTCAATTATTATCTTTATTTTCATAGCTTGTTTTAATTTTAGCTCAGATTCCTCCTCAGTTTGCTTGTTTCCTGCACTGATGATAAACTGAAATTAACACTGGCATGTTTTTGGTTGTGGTCTTGTTCACTAAAATAAGGTTCAGAAGACATGGAAAGGTTATATAGAAGCAGGAGACCAGAGGGAAATACACACCTGGGTGAACATGAGACCAGGACAGAAGACCCAAGGTCTTCAATGAGAGTCAAGAATAAGGACAGAACCTGTGATAAAGAAACATGGCTAAGTTTCTTTCCGCTGCCCCCTTGACTCTGGTCTTCTACTTTCTTTTACCCTATTAACTTCGTGGAGATTATAGAAAAGAGAGGAGATGACAAAGACCTTAAAGAGGTGATAGCAGGAATAAAAATGATCCCTGACATTGGCTGAGTACGTCTACTGGACAGAGGTCATTTTAGACACCTTCCTGCATTAGTCATTAATTCTCACACACACAATGATACAGTTTGTTGTTTTCATGCATATTATACAGAGGAAGGAACTGAGAAACATAGAAGTGACGGGAATGACTTGCCCAAAGGGAAATTGGAGAGGAATTGGAAGAGGTGTGATCCAGAGCTGTTTGTACCTGTGTGGAGGTGGCTAGAAAAATAGATTATGGATTCTGGAAGGATATCTGAAAATTTATTTCGTCCTCCTGGAGCTCTTCTCTGAACAGTCACTCACTGAACACTGAAGTCCTGCTATAGTTTTAGTGAGATGAGAAAATGCTTCTGGTTGCAGTATTTCTATTCTAGTCCATAAATTATACAGGTGCTTTCTGAGGCAGCCTGCTTAGACATGTTGACTTACCCTGCTTGTAAAATGTTTATAGATATTATTTGCTGCAGGGAACTATTTTAAAGACTCCAGGCACAGTCAGGGACTATTGCAGTGCTAACTATAAATTTGCAACTAAGGGTGTGCAAATTAGAGTCTTTGAGGGTCAGAGTATAAACCTCATCAAAAAAATTTAGAGGGAAGATAAGACATAAGAAAGTAAGAAGAAAAATCCAAATATTTAAATAGCAAATTGACAGGCTACAGCACTTCTATGGCAGTTAAAAACCTGTCATGAGGATAGAGCAAGAATTTATTATAGCTAAACTAGGCCAAATGCAAACAAACTGTTGTTTTAAAAAAATTAAAAGGACTGCCTCAAATAACAGTCAAGGAAGACAAATATCCAGGCAGGGAAGACATGCTATTCAGTCAGATTGGTATCCCTGCTCTACAGAGGCCGAGAAGTCACAGAGTTAACAAGGTAAGGTGAAGCTGAGGTGAGAATGCTGGTGCAACACCTGCCCAAATGTTAAATATTATTCAAAAACGCAAAATAAAGTAGTCCAAACAGTAACCTTTCTCACCGTTTCAGCTTTATTAAAAAGAAAACCACTGGCCTGATTGAAGAGATAACACCTCAAGGATTAATGCGTCCTAGATCCATTGTTTGAAAAAATAGCATTTGAGATTGGTCTAGAGGCTAAAGAGATGAGTGAAATGAAAACATTTCTTGAGTTTCAGGGCTTACTCTTGAGGTCAGTATTGCCAATTCTATTTTACATCTTAGAAAACTAGAATGTTAAAATGTCAGAAAGAAAAGCAGTGAAAGGAAGGGAAACTTTCTTTCCTGAAATTGTAATGCCAGTAGATGATGGAATTTAACATTTAGACCAGTGCAGTTCTTTCTACTACAAAATTCTCCCTTTTAACAAATCTTTTTTTTAAATTACTTTGATTATTTGCTACAGGATCCCACTATACAGTTCAGACTTTTAATGATCCTCCTGTCTCAGACTCTCCAGCACTGAGATTACAGGCATGTGACACCATGCCCAGTTTCAGGGCCAGCATGACATGCAGTACCAGGGATTGAACCCAGGTCTTTGCACTTGGCAGGCAGGGATTTAGACCACTGAGCTATCTCCTCAACCGTCAAACTCTCCTTTAGTAAGTGCTGTGATCAATTAAAGTTTAAGCTACTGAAGGTTGGGTTACCAAAAGAGGTCAGATCCTTGTGAAAATTCAAGCTCTCAATTCAACAATGAAAAAAGAAATGCATTTAGAAATTTTTGACTACTTGATACTCAGAACAGAACAAGAAGAAGGCCGAAGGAGGCCTGTTGGGTGCCCTGGGATCCTTGAACTTCTTTTTTGTTTCTCCTTTAGGAGGAATATAAGTTTTAATTTCTCTTTCATAATGAGCTTTGTCCATTTTTCCATGTCTTCAAATTTTTCTTTTTCTTTAGCAGACATGGTCTTCCACCTCTTTGAGCACTTCTTAGAAAACTCTGAGAAGTTAAAGGAAGCATCTGGGTGCTTCTTCTTGTGCTCCTCTTGGCAAGTTTGCACAAAGAATGCATATGATGACATCTTGCCTCTTGGCTTCTTAGGATCTCCTCTGCCCATGTTTACTTGTTTTCCTCAGCGAGGTACAGAGTGGTTCAGTGCCCGCCTAGCTCTCACTTGCCCCAGCGCTGTCTCTATGGAGCTCAATGTACTGCAATGGAGTATCACCTAAAAATCAAAGGAGAACATCCTGGCCTCTCCATTGGTGATGTTGCAAAGCAACTTGGAGAAATGTGGAATAATACCGCAGCAGATGACCAGCAGGCATATGAGAAGAAGGCTGCTAAGCTGAAGGAAAAATACAAAACGGACATCGCTGCCTACCAGGTAAAGGAAAACCTGATGCAGCAAAAAATGGGAGTTTTCAAGTCTGAAATCAAGAAAAAGAAGGAAGAGGAGGAGTAAGAAGATGAAAATGAAGAGGAGGAAAAAAGATGAAGAGGATGAGGAGGATGAAGAAGAGGATGATAATGAATAAGTTGGTTCTAGTGCAATTTTTTTTCTTGTCTATAAAGCATTTAATGCCTCCCCCACCCCCACCCCCATATACAACTCATTCCTTTCGAAGAAAAAAAAAAAATGAAATGTAAAAAAAAAAAAAAAAATTAACTAGCAACAGATACTGGACGGCATATTCCAGCAGATTGAGAAGATAATGTAAAATGAACAACAAATGGTATTTTAATCGCTTGCCATCATTCTGGGGAGAAAATTATGTATTTATTTCAATTGTTGCTGAAAATTCTCCTAAAACCTACCATTCTTTTCATAGCTGGGCTAGAAGATTGCTAAAAAAATTTGCGGTTGAAATTCTGATTCCTGTTATCTCTTCCATATTCCTGTGTGTGTGTGTGTGTGTGTGTGTGTGTGTGTGTGTGTTGAGGCGTTGGGAGGTACTGGAGTATTTCTTGGAAAGAGCTGGTGGATTTCTGATCCTCCTCTCCTAAGAACTGCAGCTCCTTCAGCTGTCTATAGCTCTGTAGTTGGCTTCAGAATGGTGATTTTCTCCTGCAGCAACTCTTTTCCCTTATGTTGCTCTGAAAGGGACTTCCCTCTGTGCATGTCCTTGGATAAACAGCCCTGGTGAGTCATCATCTTATACCACTCTACACTGAGTGTCTTTCCTCTCTGAGTCTCCAACTCCACCAAGTGTTATCCTCTCCCTTGTTACTGAGTATCTTTATTTCAATGGATTATTTCTTCAAAGATGTAAGGGAGCTAACCCTTGGCAAACTTTCACGGTGCATTGGTACACTCATTTATATAACTTTGCTCCTCAGAGTATCAGAAATGCCTGCTCTCTACAAGAGGGAAGGAAAATAACATGTTGACGCTAGTTATTGCACCTTTGTTACCATGTTAATAATTAAGAGTTGGTATTAAGCTTGGAGAAATCTGGTGTTGAAAAATTCCCCATTATAGGCACCATTTGATTGTCAACTTGATTGGATGAAGAGATGCCCAGAGAGGTGACTGGATTGTGAATTGCTAACCTCATTAATAAATTAAACCACTGATGAGTTCACAGCTGGAAGGATGATTAGGATTGGGGCCCAGTGAGGGGAACTAGGTCATTGGAGACAGACTTTGAAGGTAGTTAGGCTTCATCAACCAACTTGGTTGGCTTGAAGCCATTATGGGGCTGAGCAAAGCACACTCCTGCCTGGTCTAGGAGGGTTGGAGGGCCATGACCTTCCTGCTGTTGCTATTCCCCCTGGATCCTTCCTCTCCTATGTTGTTCTCCTGTTCTGCTTCCTTATCACCACGAGTTCAGCTTCTTTGCTTAACCATTCTCTTCTACCATGCTACTCCTCCATTAGAGCCAGCCAGGCATGGACCAAATTCTCTGAAAGCATGAGCCAAGTGAATCTCTTTTAAGCTGTTGTTGTTGTTGTTGGGTATTTGGTCCCATTATTTGGAAAGCAGAATAATAACATCTGTGTGCCTTGCCCTTTTGACTTATCTCAAACTCATGGCCATGGAACCAGAAGACTAGGGACTCAAGCCTCTGAAATCAGGAGCCAAAATAAGTATTTCTTCCTTTAAGTTGTTTATGTCAGATATTTGGTCACAGTGATAAAAAAAAATGATTATTATAAGGATGACTTTTCAAATTATTTATATCCATTATCGTTGTAATTGATTTGCTTCTTCCTCTTGGTTTGGACATACATTCACTTCCTTTGCATTGTTGTTTGAAGGACACTTTTGGAATGAGAAAGTAAGGCTATACATTTCCTAATATAAAGCAGTGGTTAGAAAACTCTGTTCTTCATGTCATAGTCCTACGACTTAGAATTTAAGTGAAAAGTACCAGGCTTTTTTTTTTTTTAAAGAATCATGTTTACTTTTACCCCAAAATAATAGATATTGGAGAGAGCAACAAACAGAAATTAGGTGCCTGTAAGTCATCATTTCTACTTGTCTTTATACCTTCTGATTATAGCTCTTGGCATTACCGTGGCTGACACTTGAAACATGTTGCTTTTCATTTAATGAGCAGCTTAGATTTATTTCTGAATGCTAATCATAAAAATCACTTGTAATGCGCTAATGCTCAATATTGATCAGAAAATTAAGGAAGTTAATATTTTATAGTGAGCACCTGATAGCTACAATTTTCTCTTTTTCTATCACTTGTCACTCAGTAGACCCAAATGGTATCATTTAGAAAAAGAAACTGGATGAGGCACCAAAACAGTGCTGTTATATGTGTTCCTACTTCTCCCACAGTCTGGCTTCAGATAGATAAGATTTTACAACGTATCAGAGAGAGAGAGAGAGAGAGAGAGAGACAGAGACAGAGAGGCAGAGAGGCAGAGACAGTGATAGTGTGGGAAAAACATCCACTTGAAAAATGGTGCTAGAATTCCTGAGAGGTGTCATGGAGAATTTTTGTCATTTTGTAAAGACTCATGGAAAACCTTATTCAGTGATCTCTTAAAATTCACCATCTCTGTAAATCCAGTTGTACATGGTAAAATTGTGCTCCCTCTTGACAATGATCTCCTCCTCAGCCTGTGCCTAGGGAGTCCTGCTGTGCTCTGGCTGCCCCTGGTAACACACGCTGCTGCCTGTCCCCCAGAAGAAGGAGGCTGTCTTATTTAGGTTGAGTGCTAAAGCTGACCTGGAGACAAAAGTTTGAAGAGTGAATTATTTTTAAAGAAATTTCTGCAAAGAAAAAACTTATAGTAAAGTGGCAGAAACAGGAAAGGGAAGGGAAGAAGACAAGCAAAGGGATGATTTTAGGTCAAATGGGAAGGAACAATTCAGCTTGATTCTGCAGAAAAGCTCTGGAATATAAATTATGTCTTAAGAGTTTTTTCCTGTCTTGATGTGGTGGAACAATGTACAACCACTCCAGCCAGAGATGGTGAGAGAGTCTGGGGTGCCTCTATCTCTGTCTGATGGAAGCTCCCTGCGCTCAAGCATGTGGCTCTGAAGAGGGCCAGTTGCATGTGCTGACTTTTATAAGCTAAAATGTGAAGAACTTTGGGGTGTGATACACAAAGTAATAAAGGAATCACAGAAAATTCATCCAGAGCCCTAATGGTGTCTGCTACAGGGACTATCATTGGAATCGGTTGTCATTCTCCTCTAACACATCTGTCTCTCCCAGGTCACCCCCTGGAACTTTCTTATTGGGAATTTTCTGCACATTTACTAATATGCCTCAGACTTGTGCCCTTCACTGACCATCCCACAGCTGTCCAGGCATTGTATCCCTATGCCCTAGGTATTCAGCCTTACCCTTAAAGTCTACTTGAATGCATTCCACTAGTTTACAATTATTTTCATAATAAAACTTATTAGTCTTGAAGGAAAACGTTTTGAGGAAGGTTCTTCAATGGTGGCTGTCATTATTCCAAGACTTACAGGTAAAATATAGTTTCTCCTAGTACTCTGGTCAGTTTTGATCCATTTCTCCTTTCTCTCATGCCTGGAAACAAAACAAAACAAAACTGATTCCTTAAGTGACACAGCATCAGTTTGAACCACCTTCAGTTTCTCCTCGTTATTTTTTCTTGATCTCTTATTTTGGTGGTACTCAAAACTGGCCACAGTAAGGACTTACTAAAATAGCTTGTATCTAGTTTTAGCCCCAGAGATTCTGAGGTGTCACTCTGATGTTCCCCAGCACGGGGTCTTGGAGCAGCTCTCAAGGTGGTTCTGACATCCAGCATAGTTTCAGAGCCACTTTCCTGGTCACTCCTGCTCACCCCTGGAAAACTGTTGTTTTTATTGACTGTCCACACGGCTACAGATTTCAATAACATATCTGTCAGTTACTTTCACTGGTGTGCTCCTGTGTAACAAATATATTTTAGTACAGTATTACCTTTATCATCTTGGAATGAATTTCATAGACAATCTCACCCACCAACATACACAATATTAAAAAGTCAATATGATTACCTAACTGTAATATTAGGAAAATGTATAATAATATGTACTTTAATATGTAACTACTCATGCACAACTGTACTAGGAGACATAAATAGTGATCAGCTTATAATAAATATAGAATTATAGAACTGATATGGTTGTATTATAATAGAAAATTAAGTACCCCGCTGTCAGTAATATAATATTGTGAAGTGATAAACTACTTTGGTAAATTTCCAAATAAATCCATACAGCCCTTGTTTTGATTTACATGGTGTTTTCGTTTATGTAAAATGCAATGTATATGAGCACAGTACAATAGATTTTTATGTGTTTCAAGCTCACACAAGAACAGATTAGGTTTCTTCTTTTTCCCTTGTAAAAATGTTCAAGTGGGCACTTTCAAAGTCTTTGCAAGGGTTGATCCTTTGGTAGTTGTGACCATCCGGTGTCCAGGAGGATTTCTGCCGCTCCCAGTTCCTACTCTCTAAATGCCAGTGGCATTCTCCCAGTTAGCATAAGAACTAACCAAAGCTCCACAGATTTCTAAAGTAAGAACTAACCACTCCACGGATTTCTAAAGTACTCAGAAGAGAGGCAAGACTAAAGTAGGTGATGTGGGCATGGCAACGTGGCTGGGGCATCAAGCGCAGCCTGAGCCGTGAAGACTCGCTAACCACAGGTGCAAAGTAGAGCTTGCAATCCTGACACGAGACCACGCCAAACCTTGCCCTGTAACCATCTGACACAAAGACACACCAACCTGGTGCCAAGATTCAAGCACGAGCTCACGTGGGACCTCCTGGGTCAGCCCTAAGGAAGGCTCTAAAGACAGCAGCAATCGACTCTCCAGTCGCTGTTCTCTCGTTCTCGCGTGGCCTGTTCTGCTTGCAGGGTGAATCTTCTCCTTTCCTTTCCAAGCTTCCTTTGTTCCTTGAGTGCTTCTTTTCTTTTTCTTCTTATTTTTGTCCTAAAATAAATGTGACTCTTTTACATTCACCAGTGATTCTCTCTAACTGACTGAAAGTGGTAGTAAAAACCTGGGAGGCAGGACTAGTCCCCACACTACCCAGTGACATGAGAGAAAGCCACTGGCACCAGTGATTCGCAGACCTTTCAGTTTGGAATCCTGGTGCTGCTTTTACCTCAGCAGCTTCTCCATGGGTCCCCTCACTTCACCCCATCAGTGAGTCAGTCAGGCTTATGTAGGTAGACTATTTAGAGATGCGCATGCAGATTAGGAGACACACTCAAGAGGGCAGAGCACCCCTGCAGCTGATGGGCTTGTCAAAACAAAAGAGAGTAGTCATCTTTAGGCTTGAGGGCACCAAAGGAGAGGATGCTGTAACTGGTGTTTGGAGAGAGACCTTGGAAGCATAGAAAGAGGTGGCAGGAACAAATACTCATTTATTTGAATTTTCTAGTCTTCTGATTCTAGAAAAAGAGAGCCTAGCTGACGGGGGTGAGCAGAGGTCAGCCTCTTGGCTCACAGAGTGGGGAGGAAGAGCAGGCACACATCTAGATGCTGTAAGTGGATTCACAGTAAATGGAATAAGAGGTTGTTATTTAGCAATAGATTTCCATCGCCAAGTTTATATCTATTACTTGATAAAGATTCAAAACAATCTTAATAGGTATTCAGAAGTTCATAGCATGGAAAACATGATAGGAGGAAATTAAGCCTGTCTACAGACTTGAATTTTAAAAAAATAAGAGACAATCTAAAGAAATGAAAAAGTTAGGTAACCCATTTAGGGCCCCTCCTGCCTCACAGGAGCAATTTTTATTGCTCATTCCTTTTTTCCAATAAATTTTCCTACTCTTAGAAAAAGGAATGAGGGCTGAGGAGATAGCTCAGCAGTGCAGTGTCTGCCTGGCAAGCACAAGGTCCTGAGTTCAATTCCAAGTAC